>APFE030788067.1:58789-106113 GCA_000404065.3 Pinus taeda
GCCCTCTAAAAAAAATGTATGTTGCATCAACACATTTCAAAATCAACATGAAAATCACTAATATTTAAAAACAAATTTTTATATTTTATACATAAGAAAATTTAAAGTGTCAAAAATATGCTCCGAAAAAAAAAGGACCGTATTCTGCATCACCACTTTTTAAAATCGGGTCACTTTTTTGCTACCTCTACGAAACAGGTAATCGTATCGGTTATTTAAAGTGTCAAAAACTATGCTCTAAAAAATATGTGTGCTCTACATCGCCCCTTTTCAAAATCGGGTCACTTTTTTTCTATCTCTACGAAAGGGGTAACAGTATCAGTTCTCGTTTCAAAGTTTACGTTGTTTTCTCTTCATCTAGACCATTGGAGCTAATTCACACAGATATCTCCGACCCAACAAAAGAATAAATCCCAAGAGAATAAAGGTATTTTATGTTGCTTATTGATGATTTTACCAATGCCACTTAAATCGTGCTCTTAAATGAAAAATCATAAGTGTTTAAACACTATTAAAAATTTAAAGCTCAAGTAGAAAATGAGAAAGATCTCAAGATCAAATGCTTAAGATCAGACAAAGGAGGAGGATACACTTCAAGAGAATTTGAAGAATTATGTGAAGAGCATGGCATAAGGAGGCAATATTCTATGGCTAGAACTCCACAACAAAATGGAGTAGTTGAGAAAAAGAACAAAACAATCCAAGAAATGGCCAGAGCTATGATGGATGAAGCAAATGTACATCACAACTTCTGGGGAGAAGCAGCACAAGCAGCAATGTACCTATCAAATAGAACATAACTAAAGCCCTAATAGTGACAAAACTCCCTATGAGTTGTGTAAGGGGATACCTGCATCAATTAAACACTACAAAGTATTTGGGAGCAAATTCTTTATCAAAAGAAATGATAAAAATTCTGGAAGTTTGATTCATGCGTTGTTGAGGGTATATTACTCGGGTACTCTGCTCGAAAACAAGTGCTAAAAAAAATGAACAAAGAGGGATGAAGATTGCATTGATGTAGTAGTAGATGAAATAGCTTCACAACTTAAGTCCTCCAAAGGAAACATGAACTTGGATGGAGAATAGAGTTTGAACATCAGGTCCTCAAATCAAGATGAAATTAATCCAAATAACGAAGACGTGGAAATGAGCACAACTCCACGGCCCAAAATACCTTCCAAGTATGTAATAAAAGAACACCCTGGTATTCAAATTAATGGATACCAAAGGCTTGGTGTTCAGACCATGAGGAAATTTGTTGGTAGCTCAATTTGTGCAAATCTTGCTATGTTATCTCAGATCGAGCCCAAAAATCTCAGCCAGGCAAGTGAGGAAAAGTTATGGGTAAGATTTATGAATGAAGAACTTGACCAAATTGAAAAGAATAACACTTGGGAGCTTGTCCTAAGACCCAAAGAGAAAAATGTCATAGGTACAAAATGGGTCTTCAAAAATAAGCTAAATGAGCACGGTTGAGTAATTAGGAACAAGGCTCGATTAGTTGCAAAGGGTATGTTCAGATATAAGGAATAAATTTCAAGGAAACCTTTGCACTAGTGGCGAGAGTGGAAGCTATCATAATGTTTCTTACCTTTGTTAGTCATAAAAATATCAAGGTATATCAGATGGATGTGAAGTCTACATTTCTCAATGGAGATCTGGAAGAAGAGGTTTATATGGAGAAGCCAGAAGGATTCACACTCACCGAAGATAAAGATTTGTGTGCAAATTGAAAAAGGCCCCATATGGACTCAAACAAGATCTAAGAGCTTGGTATGAAAGACTGGATTGATACCTTCAGCAACAAGGCTTGAAGAAAGGTACTGTAGACAGCAACCTATACATAAATTTTGAAGATGATCATCTACTAATTGTAGTTATGTATGTGGACGACATAATCTTTGGCAGCAATCTAGAACAATTGGGACAACAATTCGTAAACTATATGCAGATAGAGTTCGAGATGTCCATGATCAAATAATTGTCCTTCTTCTTAGGATTGAAAATTTCTCAATCAAAAAATGGGTTATTTATCTCCCAATCCAAGTACCTATGAGAAACGTTGAAGAAGTTTCGGCTAGAAGATTGCAAACCAGTTAGCACTCCTATGGTTACAGGTTGCAAATTGTGCAAAGAATATGAGACATTGTTGGTAAATCAGACTGAATACAAATCAATGATAGTGTTAGGGTTCTATAAGCAATAGGATCTCAAGGTGATCGAGTATTTTGTAATTGTAATTTCATATTGTACATAAATTTCAATATTCAAATGATTTCTAAAATATAGGGAAGAAAAATGAAAAGAAAGTATGTTAAAAATTAAATAAGAACCCCACAAAATAAAAAATAGAAAATAATACGGAAAGTGTTGCAAGCCTAAGTTCCACTACTGATAAGTTAGTTCTTATAGTTCACTATCAAATAAGGTTGTGTGCAAATTTTTCTTGAATGCCACAATGACTAAAGTTTTGTTCAAGTCATATAGTTTAATCATGACTGAATACATTTAATTTTTTGTTGAATAGGTTAGTGAATAAAGGTTTACCAAACATTTTAATATTGGTGAATCAATAGCTAGGTAGAAATAAAATCGATTCAACAGTTTAATCTGAACCAATGGTGAAATAAGTGATAGGATAAGGTAAATTTTCATTAAAAAAAGTGATCTAGGTCTGCTAGTTTAAATGCACCCTGCAAAGCAAGAAGAGAAAATGTTAGCTTAGAAAAAGAATTGAAATAAGAAATGGTAAGTAGAAGCACAATGATGATTTTAGAACAAGCACGAAAGTTTTATCCTAATTTTAATTTTAAATATATTATCATGCACAGAAGAAAGGTAAAGGGACTAAAGTCTTACTCTAAAGTTCGGTATATCAAATAACATTTGGTATATTATTCCACTATTCCTAAAGTTTCATTACCCGAAAAATCACCCCTCCGCTCGTATTTTCATTCATTCACCTCCCTCACCACACATCCAATCATATCCCATTAAATACATTTTCCTACCCCACCATATGCTTGTCACATCACGATAATATGCCGCCACTTCTCACATCATATGAGCCCACCTTTTTACATCCGACAGCCTACATTACATTTCATCCCCCCTCACCATCCAAACTTTACCGTCGGGGGAGGGAGGTGGGGCGGCTGGGGGGTGTTAGAAATGGGTAGTATTCAAATCGAGACCCACCACAACGTGGTGATATTCCATGATTTCGCACCCCCCTCGGCCAAAATCGTTAACCACCTCCACCCCCCTCTGAAAATGGTTTTCTCTTCCACACAAAACCACTACCCTATCCGTTACACTCCCACCAATCTCCTCCCGCCACCTCATCTACCCATTGCTCCCACCAATCACATCTGCTCCCTCCAAAATCAATCTATTATGTAATTTAATTACTTAATCGTTAATGCAACAGACCCGTGCCACCATCAAAAAGAAAGCCAGAAGATTATAAAGTCCTTCCTTTCACTCATTCACAAGTTACTGATTTTATACACTACCATTTTCATTGTCCTATTATAGGTGTGCCAATTCAAACTGCAACAATTTCACTTGGACGAGCATCACACCTACTAACTTCTATTCAAGTCAATGCCTTTGTAACCTATTGTCTTGAACCCAAGCCCCTCTCTATACCTTGTAAACCTGCCTAATAAAGATTTCGTCAGTGCTCTTTCCCTTATCCAATCATGCCTCCGAAAGACAAAGCACATGAAGAACCCGTAAGTCCTCTGATCCACCCTCCCATCAATTTTCACCATATACATTTGGCAAACAAGGACTACAAATCTATGAAACCCTATATGAATTTGATCTATTTGAAATGTATTGTTGGCTTGAATACAAGTTCATTGACAAGTCTGATCATATTGGACTGTGGGAATCCAATTTACCCCATTATATCTTTCCCCGCATCCACAATGCCCCTGAATTCGTCAAACAATGTCATGTTTTTTATCTACTTAGATAAAGAGTTGTTATTGCTCCAACAAGAGCAATTCTATTTACCATAAATGCCCAATCAATAGATCAAATGATGGAAGCTCATGTTCCACAAAATGCCACTCCATTATCTCATGAAGCCCTCACTGAATTGTACCAGAAACTAGACTTTGCAAAAGAGCCAAAACCCTTGAGCTTTTCTTGACTGAAGATGCCCCTTTACCCAAGAAAAATCCTCCCTATCCATCCTCCATTTTCCCTGAGAGAGACAAGCAGATCATCACTATCACTTCCTACCTCCTTGATTATTACTCAGATCAATGGGTAGATGAGGCTATTGTAGGTTTTATTTCTATTTTCTCCATAGATTACAATCCTTCCATCTTGTTCAACTTCAGCCAATTTCTTACAGATTCCATCCATGAACAGTTTGTCAAATTCCAAATTGAAGAAGTATTTAAATATGCTTCTGTGTTAGTATATATGTTTTTATATTTTCAGGGAGACAACCTCAAGCTTTCTTACAAAAGTTGGATGAAGATGGAAATCAACAATCAGTCATCTTCTAGACTACGCCGACAATGAAGGAGAAAAAAGAGTATTCATATAAACAATTCATAGAAATGTTTGTACATCCAGCACTCAATCTCCTAAGTAGCACTCTAGAGCCAAGAATCAGTGAAGAAATCAGGAAAATTTTGCAGTTATCAGACCAAGTTAAAACAGGAGATTGGTATCTTTACCAAAATTACACAGAGCTAAGGATATATGGTTGTGAACTTGCTCCTTACAAGCAGCGAAAACTCCTCCCAATGAGGATTTTTGCCTTTGAATACATCACGAAAATGCTCAATGTTGATGAGATTCATTTTGTATCTGCTAAGAAGAAATATCAATTCAAAATCAAAACTCAAATAGGACCTTTCATTTGCAACAACAGGTCAGCAAGGGAAGAAGCAGAGAAACTGTTGAAAGAGATGCAATTCAGCCTCAACTTCACATGGTCATATGATCCATTAGAGGTCATCTCCAAGTTAAGGGTAGAGAACGAATCTACTCCTTCTTTTCATGCATCTAGACTAGAGATTGAGAAATACAAGAACCAACTAGAATGGACTGAAAAAACTCTCCAAGAGGCAGAGGAGAAGTTGGTATCAACTTCAACATTGCAGACTCCTGTCACACATGAGAAAACAGGAAAAAGGAGCAGAGAAGAAGAGTCACCTTTAGTGATTGAAATTCCCAGTGAAGACTTCAAAATCATGTACAGGAAGAGGACCAAGCTCAACTCCAAACTAACGCTAAGAAAGGATTCAGATCAAGAGGAGATTATCACCACTAAAGAAACACCTCTTTCGTCACTAGTAGGTAAGCATACTACACTTTCTACTACCACTTCGACAACTTCATAGGATCAGCAACAAGTTATGCAAACCAGTACATCTACCACAGGGGAAACAGAAAAGAACATATTTGATATATTCAAGGAGATTAAAGTAAGGAATGAGGCCTTGAAGATCAACACATATAATCACTTCTAGAAGCATACTTCCAGTTCTCAAAGCAGACTGCTGTCAACCTTTGATTTACAGAAAGGAAAAATGAAAATGGCCTTCCTCTAAGCACAGATCCCACAGCCCAAGGCAGCATCAGATTACAATAAAACTTCATTTTAATTTGATGTAAAAGATATGCATCCCATTGACCAAATAGAGATGCACAAAAACACTAGGCAAATGATTTCATCTACTCTCACTCACACTGTTATGATTTTGTCTAAATTGTAGGTCACTTTAGCTAATGTTCAATCACAATTGAAGATGGAGAAAGTTTCTTTACTCTCTAGACACAAGGATCAAAGCTTTGGAGGACTTGGTAATCAAAGTAGGGTATGAACCTTCAAATATCAATGTTGTAGAAGAGCTCGAAGAAAGAAGAATACTAACATAGCAGCACTGAGAAAGCAGTTGAAATTACCAGCCACAAAAGATCCTCTGGCTAAAGACATTGAAGAAACAGAGTCACAGAAGGAAAACATGATGAATCTCATCATGGAGTAGAATGTACAATTGAAACAAACTGGAACAGAGATGGAAAAAATCATCAAAGAAAAGGAGAAAGTTGCCCGAATGTCTATTGTCCCTTTGCAAGCAGTGCCTCTTACAAAAATTCATACAGCAACATCTTCTACAACAAACACAGGGACTGTCGTAGATCAATTCGCAAGTGCAATGGAGAATATGTATCTCCAAACAGAAGAAATAATAAGATTGCAGGCCCAACTCAATCTTCTACAAGACCATAAGGCAAAGACTCAAACTTTCCATGTAGCAAAGCTATAGAGAGCTCAAAACCAAATAGAAGTATGGCAGAAATCCGCAACCGAATCCTCCATTGGCCACACACTAGCTCAAGTTAAGGAAATTATGTGGAATAATATCATTGAAGCTATGGATGAAATTTGGCCATGTATCTAGATTATATTTGAACAGAAAGAGTTGATTGAGAAAGCCAATTAGGCCATTTCCACTATTCACAATCAGTTGGGAGATATGCCTGCCACAGCCAACAACATCATCAAGTTTCTCAATTCCAAAAACAGATCTAAGTTGGATGCTTTGGGAGTAGAGAATAGGACAGAAACAATCTTAGAAGTGAAGAAAGTTCTGACAAAGAAGAATTTGATTGTGCAGCTTACAGAAAAATGTCATAGTTTGGAGGTAGCAGTCAACAGATTTTTCACCATAATAGAAGCATTAACGAAGAAGGGCCTACCTTGTTTGTTTGTAATAAATGGCAAACTAATGAACATGGAAGATTATAAGAAGAAGCTTATAGACATTACAAAGGATATTGCTAAGTCTTCCCACATTAAAGGTGTTATGACAGGGAGATCTTTTTTCGAAGCTATCAGTAACATTATGTTCATTCAACATGAGATAAAGCATATTTTTGTGGTAAGGCCTACATTTTCTAAATATACCGAGGTAGATGGGATCTACCACAAGGCAACAAAAATCATCGTCCTAGATGAAGCACAGTGGAATAAACTGTGTGAATTCTGGGATTAAAGAAAATATCAGCTATATCCAACGCAACACCCAAATAGTGGAAACTCAGCAACTGTTCTCCTTAAAAATAGTGCCAAACCTCAAGATCACTTCACCAAATTCACCTATTTTGGTCACATTACTCAATTCTGTTAGTTTTAAATTATTTATAAGAAGAGCTTCAGCGTAAATCACATGAAAAAGACCTTTGTCGACGCGTTTCAAACCAACTAGTGTGGTTCATTGTCAAGACAAGTTGAAGAATAATATCTGGCCTAGCATGTTAAATAGACTGTGCAGAGATTTAAAACAGCCATCATGATTATTAATTCCCTTCATTTACCTTAACAAACTAATTTATATATATATTTAGTAAATAAATTAACAAATGAGTAATTTAAGGCTTTAAACTTACCATTAAAATTATATATTTATTTGTATCCTAATAATATTAGTACTCATTTACTTCTATCCTAACAACCAATTATCATTATTAGTTTGACTAAGAATGGATATTATTAAATAAATCATTTTTATTTTATTTTATTTATATAATTTTAATAACCTTTAGAATTAATAAGTTGTGATGCTATTCTCTCACGTACTAATTGTACCTAATTTTACTTATTTATATAGATTTAGAATAATATCTTATTAATCATAAGATTATTAAAATAAAAATAATATTAAATTTATTAATATAATTTTGACCTGGCCTTCGATACCAAATTAGCCGTTAATTAGCCATTATGTAGCCGTTGGAGTCTCTGCACAGTCTATTTAACATGCTAGGACAGATATGATTCTTCAACTTGTCCTGACGATGAACCACACTAGTTGGTTCGAAATGCGTCAACAAAGGTCTTTTTCATGTGATTTACGCCGAAGCTCTTCTTATAAATATGATGGATCACAGAAGCCTCAATTCTACAAGTTTTAAATTAGTAATAGATCGCCATGTCAATGCAGCATTCATTTTAATCTTTTTGAAAATTTTGTTTAAATACTTCATTCATTCGAAGTATTGAGGGTTGGTTTCTGATCATTGTAATTCCTCATATTTTGTATTGTGCTTTTTCCACGTGGCTATAGCATCATTAATACAAATACTTTTCACATGATTCTTGTGCTATACTTTACTAGTGATGTTTTTCTTATTGTAATTGTTGTTTTCATTGTATTATCTACATTTTAATCATCTGAAATCTAATTGTAAAACAGAAAATGTGAAGAAAAAAAATTGTTAATTGAACACCTTATTTGGACTATGTTTACAATCTGTACGTTTTTCTTCTTTGTCTGATTGAAAATTTCTTAAATGATTTTCGATCATTACTAAGCACACCTTTTCTCCACTTCATAATCACTTTAAAAGATCCAGTAAATGTAACTAGCTTGCCCTGTGATCACTCTTTTAAAACATTTGATGTAGCATCCAGCTTTATTTGAATCCATAACCCAATGGAAAGAAAGTAATTTGATCAGATCAACCAATCAAACCAATTAACCAAATTCAAAAAAACAACCAACCATAATCATAACTATCCTCAAATCAACTTAAAAACCAAGCTAAATCATAAAGATAGATCCCTCTCTGAAGTTGGCAGGGCTAGATCCCAACTTCAAAAGTGGTTTGATGTTGTCCAATGTATTTACTCCGGCAACTTCAAAAATACAGAACGATAACATATATGAAGCCTATTGTATCTCACAGTTTTGTGACAAGACATCATGCAAGCATTGGGTCTTGTGTCCATATTTCAAGATTTTCCTCATGAAATTCATGTCATTGCGGTAAAAACAATTTTCAAATATCATCAAGGAATGGTTTATTATTGGATTGTGGTATGCTAAAAGCAGAGAGTTTAAGTTGAAGGCCTATATTGATTTGGATTAGGCAAGCAATATTGATGACATGAAGAGCACCTCAGGTGTAGGACTCTTTTTGTGAAACTGTTAGTGTCTTGGGTTAGCAAGAAATAAGCCTCCATTTCTTTATCAACGGTTGAAGCAGAGTATATTGCAGTTGCCACTTATTTCTCACAAATTCTATGGATGAAGCAGTGCTTGAAGGATATAAAGGTAGATTTCACTAGACTTATTCCAATCATGTGTGATAATACTAGTGCCATTAGTATCTCTAAGAATCTTGTTATGCAGTCAAAGATCAAGAACATCCCTATCAAGTTCCATTCCTTAAGAGAGAAAGTTGCATCCAATGTTGTTCGACTTGAACATGTGGCCACTAAAGACCAACTTTCAGATATATTTACTAAGCCACTGGCAAGAGAACCCTTTGAATATCTCAGGCAATAGATAGGAGTTGTGACTCCTCCTCCAAAATGACTCAAAAATAGTGTGTGTTGGTAGCTATTGAGCATGTGGGATCAATTGAAGAGTAGGTTGCAGTGGTTTAGGGGGAGTATTCAAGAGCATCATTTTCCATTGATGCCAAAGGGGGAGAATCTTACTGGTGCATCGAAGAAGAATAGAAATGAGGAATACCATGCTTGATTTCATGGGGAGCTTATGGTGTTTCCATCAATGCCAAAGGGGGGGATTGTTAGACAGTTGGCATTTTCTGGATGGCTTGCGGCATTTGGTATGTTGGCATTGATGTCAACTAGACTAGCATTGAGGCAGAGAGTTTGCAGCCATTTCTTACATAGCATATGGGCTTAAATCCTACATCAGACCCTCTCCATTGGAAAGTTATTTGAAAAATATTTCCAATGGTGTGTAGAAGTCTGTAAATGGCCTCATAGATAAAACGTTATTGACTACCAAAATTAGTCCTAAGCAGGTCGTAATATCGAAGCAAGCTAGCATATTGGGACCTTGGGAGGATAGAATATCTAAGGTCGGAGTCCCTTATAATTCTTTTGAGAAAAAATTATGATCCAATATTGGATGTCAAAGCACATTAGGACTTGATACCAGAACCTTAGAGTAGCGGGCATATCATAATATTAGAAGCTAGAGGCCATCGGAACATCAGAGGTTGGAGCAGACTAGAACCTCGAAAGGTCAAAGCCATTAGTACCTCAAAACTTTGTAAGTCCTTATAAATTGCAATTCTTTGAAAGTGTCGAGGTTTTTGAAGGAGAATAAATACAAAGGAAATCGTTGAAAAACCAAGGACTGATGAACCCTTTCTCTCTCCTCTAAGTGGACACATGGCAGTGGGTGATTGGCCCTTAGGAGTTAGCATGGTAGATGATGTGACTATATGGTGGACACGTGGCAGTTTGATTTAGAATTTTTGGTGGCCTAATGGGGAAAATCTGGGTGACATATGTCACCACTAAGGATGTGCCACGTAGAGTGATGACAAAAACATGACGTCATCTCGAAGGTTGGCATATCGAAGGTTGGAATTTTCGTAACTCCTGTCTAATTATTTTGTATAGAAGTTTTGATCCGATGAAAGGGGCTATGATGTGTCGATGCATGATGAAGGGGACTAATAGAACCAAGGGTGTAAAGTGAGGCTAGCACCTAAGTGTTGTGGAGAAGATCGAAGGTCGAGTATTTCGGAACTGCTCTTTAAATGAACTTTGAAGAAAATTATGATGTAGGGAGCTCCGATGTATGTTGGCGTGTGGATGTAAAAACTCAAAATAACCAAGGACGAGAGCTATACATAGGGATTTAGTCCCCTTATAGGAGCATAAAGGCCCTAACATCTAAGCACTAAGTTGGCAGTCTCATGAAGCATTCATATGAGAAATAAAACGATAAGGGGGCTAAAGGCATCAGAATTGTGTGATTTTTTAACATTCTTTTAATATAAGTTACGATGATTTATGACTTTGATACTTCAGTATAGATTGTTAACAGATGAATGTGTCAGTAGCTAGAGATTAAATGCAAGCCAAAGGAGTTGGTTGATGGAGTTAATGGCAACTACCGAGATCACTTGGCCAAGGTGACAAGGACCACGATTCTCAGAGAATAAATGTTGGAATCATCTTGGTGTTGGAAGAAACCATATCTTGTCTCCCATGCATACCTTACAGACCTAAATAAGGAATAGAGAATCCATGTTGAAGTACAATCAAGCTTTGTGAAGCCATGAATAAGAAATGGAAGTCTCATTGGATTGTGCAGGTGGACTAAGATTAAATTATCAGCATGGATAATCACATAGAGAGTTGGCAAAGCACTCAATATCACATCTTCATGTTTAATGCAGCAGCGGAATTCAAGCATCAAATGCAACAACATGATGGAGGATCCATACAGAGGTACACTCGGGCTGTGTGGAAATAGGCAGTAGAGGCAACATTGACCAATGTGGAGCAAATGAAAAAAATGAGTGATTTCCATTGAGAAAAGTGGGGAAGATAGTGTTGTTGTGAATTTGCTAAAGAGAGTGAAACAGAGAGTGTGTGAGCTGAGAAATTGGACCAAGTGTTGAACTAAAGCAAAGTGCTACAGAGAGCCAAAAGCAAAAGTATGTTTCTACAGTAAACCAGATTGGTATTTCTCTATATATGTATTTTCCCCTGTTTTCAGTTTGAAAATTGTATGAAAGGTGGAACAATGGCTAGAGCAGGTGGTGGACTGCATTCATAAGAGGTCGATGCCTCTTGGAAAGTAGGTATTTTCTATCTTAAGGGGGTCAGTACCTCATATGAGTGGGTGATCACAAACAAATTGATGTAATTAAGTAGGCACTTAATTTACGTCATAATAACAAACAGATTGGTGGTTTTTTCCCTTTGGGTTTCCACGTAAAAATACCTATGTCAATATGTGTATGTTTCTCATGTGATGGATTGTATGTACAATTGAATGTCTTATCTTGTTGATTATATGTATTGGGTATGAAAGCTCTCACGAGTAACTGACCATAGTGAAAAGAGTTAAAGACTTATACTTAAAATTGAAAGAACTTCACTGTTACTGATTAACCCCCCCACCCCCCACCTCAGTGATTCCTTTTTCCAACAATGTGTTTTGAGTATGTACACTCAAAGCCCTTTGACCATCAAGCCTTTAGCATGGTAATTTTCTCTCTTGACCAGGTAAAGTTATTATAGACTCCAGTTTATTTATTCTATTAAATTATTATATTGTAGCCATCACTAAGACCTGACTAAAAAGACAAGGAAAGTATTTGATTAAGATTACAAATTTTTCAAAGTGTCATAGGTTTGAATATTAGTTTGAAAATTGTTTCCTAACAAGTTAACCGAGTATGACAATAATTCAGGTCTTTAAACTTTGGTTTATTAATGATTTAGGTCATTCTTCTCATCGCTAATGCCTATACACAAATTGTCATAATCAGTTTTTTCCTTGTAGATCCTTTGACTATGAGCTTAGTATTACAAGTTTGGTTATGAGCTTAGGCCTCAATTTCCTAAAAATTAAGGATGAGAATTACCTCTATGTGTGAAAATTTTATTTGGTTAATATTAGGCTATATCTTCCATTAAAGGAGAGTCTAGAATGAAAATATTATATCTCTGGATTTAGTCTATTGGAAATCAAAAGATAGAATTGTTATCTTAGTTCCACAGGTTTAGTATGCCAAAGATCGACCTGGCGAGAACCCCGTTGGGTTCTTTCTTCTCAGTGGAAGAAAATTACATCTCTATAATGATCTTATGTTTAGTCTCTTCCCCTTCTTTCATCTACATTGTTGCTTTATATTTGATGCTTAAGTATTATGATCTTACAATATTTTAATCTTAGCCAAAAATGAAATCCCATAACTCTTGCCCACTTGGTAAAAATAATTGACCTTTGCCAATGAGACTATTGCTTGTAAAGCTCTCAACTGAAAGTAAACGAAATTTCTTTGTTCTGCATTTTTCAAAGCTTCCCAAATATTGGTTTTTCATTAGAGTTAATGGATGCATGTTTACCTTTAATATTTCATAGATTTACTCTAGCTCTTGAAAGACATATTTCGGGTTGTACAATAAAATATTTGCAGCTCCTATGTTTAGCTATAACATAATATGTCATCTTCCTATCTTACATTTTCTATAGTCCCAACTGGTATTCAAATTGAAGCATTCAATGCCTTCAATCACCAATTTTCTACTAAAAAAAAAAATTATATTTATAAACACTCTCTTCTAAAATAAGAAACCATTTTAAATTTTGCATGCCAAAAGAAAGGTGTAGTTGCATCACTATTAAAGTTGCTTCCAATCTTCCAAATATTGAATTTCACTCCAAAATTCCCTTCCACACTAAAAAAAAATTGGCCATCAAGTCTGATCATTGTTACCAACATCCATTGGCTTGTGGTCACCTAATAAGTGTGGGGTTACATATGCTCTCAACTCTACTTGTTTCCAAGAGGAAAAAGAAATTAGTTGCATTGTAGTTGTATTCTCCTATCCTAACATTTAAGTACAAATGTTGGTATTCTTGAATATTATCTTAATTTATGGATTAGAAATATTATTCCCAAGAGAATGAAAAAGGCATGCTAACCTTCAAATTTATTGGTCGCGGATAATGACCTACATTTCCTTTGTTTCAGTTATTGCAGCTGTGAAGTATACATACCAGGAAAAAAGGGGTAAAAATGAATTTTAGTGGATGAAAGTTTGTATCTTCAATGAAAAGTTGTCACCAAATTGGAGAGGGTCTTGTCAGTATCTTCCTTGTGAGTCAAATTATGGAAATTGTTTCTGGAATGTCTACATATCATCTTTCTATATTGTATGGACCTAAAGACAAAAGTATTCCATCAATGTCTAGAGACATGTTTAGTAAATTTATACTGATAACTTATCAAGTGAAAATGGTATCTATATACATTGTATATGTCAAAAAACACGTGTTATCTTTTTGTATGTTCAAGGAAATAATTATGATGGGTTTGCAGGATTTGTTTTTCTTTGGATACCAGTCCACAATAAATCTTGTGTGTTCATATACATAGATTCATGCTTTTTTTCTTCTAATCTGACAACCTAAGTTGTTATGCTGGGGCTAGAATTTTCAATCCAATCATGCAACACCTGTTTCTATATCATGGAATTATCAGAGCCATCAATCCAATCATGCATTACTTGTTTCTGTAATATGGAATTATTTATGGATGGGTTTAACTGTCATTAGAAAATTGAAACCTCTTATGCCTTTTTTTTTTAACAATATCAATTTGTATTCATTTTACAGTATTCCAAATTGTTGAAGACATTAAATATTTGTAATAATAGGTTCAGTCATGATTTTACTGAGGACAAAAGTAATATTTTGAAGTGGTTTAGAATATTCTTTTGTCTCCAACCACATGCACACTCTCATTTGTTGAGCATATCTATGTGTAGAAAGTTGAGGGAAATGATTGCATAGAACTATAGTGGAATGTGTCTCAAGTGGTATAATGATGGCATAATTGAAATGTGTCTGAAGTGCTACAATGAGAGTAACACAAAAGGAGGTGCATTGATTTGATTTTATAAAGAATTTTTTTCACTTTATGGTAATGATCGCAGTAGGAAATTTGTGAACTCTGTTTATATTCTTAACATGTTGATTTTACTTTTGATTTTATAGAACCTCCATAAGGTACGTGTGGATGTTTATAAACCCTTAGTTTAAGATCAACCATTAATGAATGTCAAACACTACTTTATTGATTCCTCATATCATTGTCTACCAAGTCTAATAGGTATTTTATAAAAAAACTTAATTTGAATTGTGATAAAAATGCATTTAAAGAAGAAATATGTGCTCTTTTAAAAGAAGTCATGAGATTATATTACCTCTGAAACCTCTCATGCCTTTGGAAGATAATTTTAAAGGAAAAACGTTAAATTGTGTTTTAAACTTTCTAAACATTATCATTATTGTTGTCGATGAAGATGATTTCGTAATTGGTTCAGATTCTTTTTATGCCCTTGGCACGATGATAAGGTAGCTTGCTTAACTGCACCTTCACATTCAGGAATCCTGACAACTTCTCCCATAGTTTTTGCATCAAGAGAAATAAATAGAAGGCCATCCTTCAGTTCAATGCGTCTGGGTCGTAAAATAGGTCTCATGCCTAGAGGGCCTTCATTGAAAGCCATGATTCCATGAAAATTGCTATAATAGTCTTGGAACCAATCTAATATTTGAGAATGCCTAGGACAATCCCAAAGTGCACAAATGGGGCCTAACAAAGCCTCGGGAGATAGAGAAATTCAAGGACATTGTTTGTTAAGGGGGCAATACTTTACACACCCTCTCCAATGTTGTTAGTAGGGAATGCATCTACCTTCTAGATAACAACATACCATACAATGTGTTCATATCATATTTGAAGGATGTTGAAAAAAATGGGGATGGAGCTTGTAAAGAGTATGTACCAACTGAAGGGCATTTCATTACAAGCCTATAACAGGATTTTCTTACAGCTCCTCCAATGGACAAAGTTGTCATTCTTGGAGATCGAAATGCCAAAGGTTTGATGGACCATTAATTTATCTCCAAATTTTATTATATCTGTGCATGTGACTATGAATCATTTGAATATATTGTGAACATGTAGTTGTGTTTGTGGCTAAAGAAGACATTGCAACGTACACAATCAAGGCAGTGGATGATCCTAGAAATTTGAACAAGACTTTTTACATGAGGTCCCTTGCAAATACTTTGTCAGTGAATGAGCTTATGGGTCTATGGGAGAACAATATTGGAAAGACTCTGGAAGGTATATGTGACCAAAGAGAAAGTCTTCAAATCAATTCAAGGTTAGTAGTTCTAATACGTTGGTCATGAAATATATCCATATTAATAATATTCTTTCATTTTATCTAATGGAAACTACTTGATGGACTGTAAAAAATATGTTGTTGTAGAGTACCCCAATCAGTTTGCCTTAACTATCAATGTGTATCATGTATGTTGTATGATTTAGGTTGATAATTAAGAGTGTGTTTTTTTTTGGGAAAAGTGGTTGTACGTTTTAATGCATTCATAAGTTATGTACAGGTTTATAAACCAAATTGTAGAGATGTAAGATCTCATCTCTTCATCTAACAGAAGAAAAATAGTATAGACCTTACGATGCAAAATTGATATCAAAACAGTGGATTCATGACAACAAATATTGAGGAAATTGAGAATCAAGGTTTCATTTTAAAAATCCTCAAGCAAGAGGCTTTAGCCTGAAATTTCTTAGGAATTATGTTTAATCTATGCAAAGCTTGGTACTCTGACCATACATAACATAATTTAATTTAATGCGATGGAATTTATATGAAGCCTCTCTTTTCCAATCATCTACAAATAATACTAGATTTTCAGAGATATGTGGATTATATTCTAATAGTGTATACAGTTGTGTTGGTAAGGATGTGCAGTAATCAGTGCATGGATTATACTAGATTAGGTCATTGTGGACATGGCTAGGTTTAATTTTGGGGCAAATTAGCAATGCACTAATTAAAATTAATCACGTGGATCCATGAGGATCCATTCTAGAGTACCTTGCTCTGTTATAGTCTATTTTGAAAGGGCCTAGATTTTAGGTGTGCATTTTCCCATCTAGGTAGAGCCTCATTGAATATAGTCATCTAACAATCTATAAGCTAAAATTTTCTCTATATGGCACAGGTTCGTGAAGTGTGTTGTTTTCAAAAAAGTATTGTTAGTTTCTAGAATAGATTTATGAACTATTACCATTGTTCCAGTCGCCACTAGATGTATCTTAAAGCTTGCAATTGTTCCATGGTGTATCAAAAAGCTTGCATATAGAATCTGTGGGTTACAATCATCCTTCTTCATTTGTCCATATGCATGGTCCTCTTTTCTCAATTCCGTTTTAAATATATACATGTATTTTTTGGAAATTTATAAAATAGTTAGAGAAGTCGTAGAGATAAATTGGAAATTTCTTTTATCCAACGAACTCTTTAGTTGGAAAAATTTAGGATTTATTATAATATTAATAAAATGTTGCAGATTCATCGAATAAATATTAGAAGAATAGACATGGTTAAGTTGTATCATATTGGTGGATTCCAACACACTAATATGAAAAATAACAAGCAGAATTTCATCACAGTTAGGAACAAAGCTATATCATATTTATGGATGCCAACACACTAATATGAAAAATAAAAAGAAGAAATTTATCACAATTAGGAACAAAGTTGATCACATGAGCTAGTAGGAGTAGATCATTTGTCATCGATTTTTTTGTAGTTTTGTTTCATTTCCCCTACTTATCCGAGCTCTGATTTTATCATTCCAATCATCTCAATTTTTCCATTATGGGTTCCCTCTTTGACTCATTCTTATCACTATAATGATTATGTTTATGTCAAGCAACAAGGCAACTGAGATCCATGGGAGTCAAGAATCCATTCATAGAGCTTAAATATCTATGATGTTTAGCAATAAGAATCTTTGTTAGTAATAGAGTTAATAATGCAGCTCACATTAGATATCCCCATTTATGCATGCTCACACATATATCCCTCTCACTCATGATATTCTTCATAACTCCATAAGTATTTTGTGTTTAGTAACCCCCAACATAAGTGCCACTCTTCAAGTTTTGTGAATCGTTCAACTAATTATGAATCTCTTCATCCACATTTCTCTTTAATGCTTAATTTCTCAACTTGCGGGATCAACATACTAGTGTGAACTCGTGTTATCCAACTTTGGAGGGCATGTTTGGACGCATGGCTAAGCAGAAATTATCATGTTGTTGTTGAAATTTATTGTAATTACTCATGCACCTCTTCCTTTACTGCTTGATGAACTACATCTTCAATTAGTTTGAATTCCATGCACATCAACATTTTGTGACCATCAAGGTTTTTGGATTTCTTAGTTTGGATCCCATAAGTGGAATACTTTCAAACCACTGAGGCATGTTCCTAGCTTGTTATTGAAATACATGGCTCTCATATTGTATTCTATTCACTAGCTATGTAATTATAGACAATTTCATTTTTACAAATTAGATTATCTAAGTCTTTTATTTTCAGTCCAATATTATTATTGTTTTTGGTCTCTAAATGATTTTAGCTTAAATATCTTCACACTTTCCAGGCATGACAGTTTTTTACTTTTATAATATTTGGTCATTGAGTTATTATAAAGATTATGGAAGCAAGACAACTAAAAAAAGTTGTATTTGTGAACCAAACTTTTGCAATATTGGAGACTTTTGAGTTTGGGTTGTTTGAGAGAGATATTCAACAAAACTTTTGATGGTGAATACATTGTCCTTATGCATTGTTGCCTTCCATTATAAGTTTAGTATAGGCAATTTAAGAAGCTTTGTTCCCTCATTTTCTTTCTAAAAAATGATTATTTAAATTTCAGTTGATTACTGCCTTCCACATTCCCCCCGCTCCTATCAGCATTCCTTTACACCTCTACGTGTGATTGCTAGTGTATTGTCCTTAACAAAATTCTAATATTACATCAACAATACATATCCAAAGTATGATTTAAATAATCCAAAATAGTGGACTTGCAAAATGACTTTCAAACTTTTGAGCTATGTGAGATCATTATGTTGGGGTACGCGTCTATGTTTGAATTATTATTTTGAATAGAAGTTAATACAATTTTAATTTTATTTTCAATTAATTATATTACTTAATGTATATATATAATATTTTATATTTTTAGTATTAAAAAAATGAATATGTTAATCTTTATAATATTACAAGGATTAAAGATAAAATGTCTCTTAAAATGTGTATTTTATATTTATATTAAAATTAAATTTCAAAATATTTATTACATTATCAATTTTTTTGACATTTTAACTCAACAAAATTATTGTGATTTTGGAATGCTTCTCTTAATGTTTTTCAAGTACAAAAATAAAATATTGAAGAATTATTTTTTTAACAAAAACGAGAAATTTATATGACTAAAATTTTTTTATGAGCGCAACAAATACAATAAGAAAGGATTGGTTCAGAGTCTTCTAACAAGCATGATCAGTCATAGAGTATTTACTTCCTCAAAATAAATTCAAATTTTTACAAAATTTTCAAAACATGCTAATATATCTGGGAAGGTAGGTCATTCCCCAATATGGAGCTCCCAAACTTGTGAGGAGAAGGAACATTTACATCTAGAAGCTCTTATGCAATGGAGTTATTGGAGAACGAATATTCCATGGTGGTCTTATTGATTAAAAGTTGCAATTATTTCACTTGTTGTCAAATACTTGACACTTCATCTTCGATTCTTTTCATATTGATTCGGTGTTCTATTAACATGTCCATAAATGCAGGCACATTGGCTACTATCTGATTAAGCCAAATTTGCAAATTCAGAACATCTTCCTATGGGTGGGAAACATTATCTACTACTTGTGTGAACTCCTTACTATGAGGAGACATATTTACTGCTCTCCCACAAGTCCCATACTCCCAATGATGTAGACGGCAAAAAACTTCAAGTAGAGATCTAAGTAGCGAACCCAGGCTATAGCCTGCCTTCTTTTCCTGGAATTTTAAAATCAATTTTGCACTTAAAGCTAAGGATTGTTGGGCCTTAGCAAACTCAAGCTCTGTATTATCCTCCCAAACACAAGTAGCTTGCCCCATAGAACTAAACTTCTCAATTACCACCCAAAATATTAAATCTCAACACAACAACCCACACTACCTGAACCAAATTTAAGGCTTCTAGAGCCAATTACCTACCCCATTGCACCATATATCACGAAGAAGAGCAAGGAAATAAGTATACCCTATGCTTGAAAAACAAAACATGAATTCATCATCAAATTAAGCGAGCCACAAGGACTTTTGAACATATATTTTAGATCAGAACTCCCTTTCTTCCCCTAGCTGATATAAATCGCAACTATGACCACCAAAAATCCTATTCCCACCCCCAACACAAGAAGCTTTTACAAATTCTTCAAATTTCCATTCTACCCAGATTCTCATCATAACCAAAATGAAAAGAAAAGTCATTGCAGGGAGATATTAAAGATAAGCAACCGTAACTACCTTACCTCAGGAGTCCCTAAATCCCCTGGATTGAAATAAGCCCAACTATAGCCACCAACAAACTCAATACCACCCCCAACACAAGAAACTTCTACAAATTCTTTAGAATTGATTTATAACTAGAAATTTGTCAAGGCAATAATGAAAACTAAAACAATGTAGAGAGTTTTCAACAATAAAAAGCCAAAAGCACCCTCACCTTAAAACATTTTGAGTGAATTACCAAATTTATGACTTTCCACCCACCACCTTATTATCCAAGATTTAAATATTTTTTGTTTGACTTGTCATTTTCCAACATGATTACTAAGACACCCCTAATCATTATCCATTATCATTACAATAATGCAATGAAAATTCCATCACCTTAAACACCTTCACATGAGAAAAATATGCTCAAACTAAACCAAATAACCTAGATCATGGTGCCATTAATTCATATGTCTTGATTCAGTTGCCAATGTAACAAGGTACCTTTGCGATATTTTGTTTGTTGCACTCTCTCATGATCCCATTCTTCAATTGAACCTGGGAGGTTTATGAACCCATATATGAAAGGTACACTCCACATTCACATATTAATGACACCTAAGATAGGGTCATGTCAACTACCCCCATTCCACCCTAATTCATTAATACCATTACATGATCATTCATCTGCTTGGGTGCCACATGGGACTCCCAAACCATATTTAATTTTTCCCTCATAAACTATGGTAAGGGATTGAAAATTTCAAAGTCATTAATTCTTAATGTCCCTTGTGTTACTAAGGTACATACTTTATCCAAGGAATATGTTAAGGTATTATTTTTTACCAATACATGATGGAACTCATACATATTTATCTTCTTTAGGATCCACCATATATTCTTGAGGATTTCCTTTTCACGCCAATTCTTTTGCGACAATCTCCTTAATTAAATTGTGGATAATAAGTTGTGAATATCTAATGACTGAGATACTAGAGATATATCTTTCTTGACCAACCATTAGACCTTTAACAAGAGCATATTCTTCTACAAGATTATTTTTTCAATTTCTCAAACCCCAAAAACTTTTAATTCCTTCATTAGGAAAGGGAATAGTTATTGTTGCTCATATTGCCTCTAGGTTCTTATTTGAAGCACCATCAAAACATAATATATCATAGGTTCTAGCACCAAGCATATTACACAGTATTTTGTCACACCTCCTGCACTTCCCTGTGACATACTCTGAAGTGCCCAAAACATGACCATCATGCAGTGTACTTATTCAGAAATGCAGCTCATATCTTCCATAGAACATTGATTGGAAAATTCCTTGAGATTTCCCCTAAAGAAATAGCTTTAAAAGCCTAATTTTGAGACTCATTGCTCTTATGATGTTAAAAACCATGATGGTCACCTGTTGCATCATGCTTGACCTGCGATGGCATCGCTCCGTTCACTTGTATACCCGCGATGATCCCCAAAAAGGCAATTTTCCCAAAGAGGATGAGAAGCTTTGTGGTCTAGAAGCTTCCAAGGTGACAAGCTGGAGATTGTTCGGTGTGGATGAGGTCGAATTCTCCCAACGTGGGATCTTGGTCTTATCCCTATGAGCTACCTCCTTGAGATGAGGGCATACTCGTAGCTTTGGAGATATCCTAACTCCCTTTCCCTGCCTATATATTCATCTTTTCCCATTCACAAATGGTTGGTCTATGCTTATTTGCACCCTTATGCTAAGATTGTGCCCATATGCTACTCATTTGGCTTGGAGAATGAGTGCTTGGAGAGCTTAGCTTGGACTTGGATATTCATTCAAGAAGAGTCTATCAACATCAGTTCTTGGTTGTATGCTTCCCCTTATTTCTATTAATATACAATTGTTGGTTCTTTTTCCCTAAATGTGTATGCTCAAATATCATTTAGCTTAACATTCCTTGATCAGTTAAGTAGGTTGCTTTTGAATATGATATTTGTATTTGCATGCCTTGTTGTGTCTTGATCTCTTTTGCAGGTGCATAAATGTTGAGAGAAGCAGGAACGAGCACGTGATGCAATTGATTCAAGGTATTCAACAAAGGAGATCGAGATAGCATCAGAACGAGGTAGTCCGTCTTCTTCATCTCTCTTTTCAATTGAAACTTAGGAAAGTGTGTGGTAGATTGTCACTTAGGTTGCTAGACCCACTCATTGGGCTAGAGGGATCGTCTCTGTTCGCAGAGAGGATTTACCTAGACAACAAAATGGCGACTCTGCAGAGTATCCTGAGTAATCATTTCGATATTTGTTGACTCCTTAAACTTGAAAATATCATCGATTACTTGTCCTTTCAAGCTTGCTAAACCAACAAAAGCAACTAGAGTCACATTTTTGTCCTTTTCTCGACTCTTAAAACATCAAAAGGAAAAGTTTTTGTTTCAAATTCTAAAATTAATTGATGTGAAACAACATCCTTGTTGTGGAAATACTCCTTAGTATATCGTAGGTTGATACCAATGGCAACATTACTTGAGTCTACAAGTCAAGGAAACCCCTCTCATGGGAATCCTACTCCTTTTCCTTCTTTCGAAAATACTGGTGCTTCCTACAAGGCAATGTTGTCCCTTCCTAGATTGACCATTGGTCTTCTAGTTTGGTTGTTTTTACCTCGATGGTTCTGAGTGTCCAAACTTCTTTTCAACCGAGTTCTCCTCCGCCTAAACAACATCAACCTCACGTTGATCCAAAAGTTGATGCCTCACCTTATTCGCTTATTTCTTCACCTCATTCTTCCTCTTCTCCTAGTGAAAGTATGGATTCTAGTAACCAAGAAGCTAAGAAGAAGAAGAAGAGGACAAAGAAGAAGAAACAAAATAAGCAAGGGGGAAACCAAGTAGCCATTGCTACCAATGCCACTAAAGAAGAAAAATCTTCCAATCAGCTCTAGAAAGTAAAATTCCCTTGCATGTTATGTAAAGGTGACCACCTTCTTCAGAATTTCCCTGGCATTCCCAAGGTCTTAAAAGTGTGGTCTACAAGTTCACATCGACCTTTGTCATTAGCCTCTTGTGATCATGTTGGTGATAAACCTTCAACTAGTTATAGTAAATCCTATGGGAAAAGAGGAAAAGTAAAATTTCCATGTAAATTGTGTGAAGGTAATCATCCCATTCACCTTTGTCCTCTTATGGATGAAGCTTCCAAAGAGTTAGAAAGCCTTACACCTTCTCAACCTCGTCTTCCAACTAGGTATTGAAATTTTTCCCCCGATCATTCACTAGTTGATTCAGTGATTGATCAAAAATCATATTTGGTCGACCACACTTTCTCTTAAAGTGAGTCTCATGAGTCTACTCTTGACCAATAATTGGTTGAGAAACCAGTACTCCACCTTTAGTTCAGGTACTTTTCTAGTAGAGAGTGAACCTCATACCGCTCAGGTTCTTCTGGTTTCTTCAATTTTGAATTGAATGGAGGAAAATCCTCCTATTCCTAAGGTGCATGAGGGTATTTCTCCTATTCCCATCGAGAAAGATGTCATCTCTCACATTCCTATGACCCCCCCCAAGTAGTTTAGTGACTTCTTTTGATTGGACTCGACTAGCAGGATATCGTCTTCCGTCTTATGTGCCTTTCCAAATTACAGTACAATATTACCATATGGTCATACCTAGCACATTCATAGACGAAGGCGCATCTGTTAGCATTTTTTCCTCAACTGCTTGGAAAGCTTTAGGTTCTCCTCGGCTTGTCCCCGTCACCCAGAATCTATTAGCTTTTAACAGAGGAACCAGTAAACCATTAGGGATCCTTCCTAAGCTACTTATTACTTTGGGAGGAAATGTTTTCTATATAGATGTAATGGATGTCCAAGGCCCATTGGATTTTAATGTACTCCTTAGTCCTGATTATGTTTATGTCATGGGAGCTTGTGTTTATTCTCACTTTCGAGTGATGTATTTCCCACATGAAGGAAGAATTGTGATCATTGATCAGCTTACATTCATTGGTCTTGAATCAACTCCCAATCACCATCATCCCTAAATGGTTCTCATATGCAAACGGTATCACCCACGCCATAGGTTAATTACTTGGCCACCTATTCCATGCCCACCTCTACTGATGATCTAGTAGGTGATGTAGTTCACCATGTACTGGGGGCATTAGAGCCCAATTTTTCATTTGGATCCCTCGACATGTATCCCTTCTAGAGTGTTTTTCTCCCATCTTATGAGAAACTCTTAGAATAAATGGCCTCTTTTGGTCTTTGATGAAGGATTATGGAGCAATGTTCCTTGTCTTGTGTCAAGCTCCTTAAAAAATGAAACAAGGGATATGAGGATATTTCTTTTACTATGTCAACCTCATTAAAAAATGAAATAGGTCATGTTGTTCCTTAAGAAACCAATTTCCTGGCTGTAGCGAAATTGTGCTTAAGACATTAATAAATATTATTTATTGTCACTTATTTGTCACTTAGATATATGTTGTGTTCTCAAATGAAGGACCTGGAAAACTTGGTCTTTAACCCTTAATACATGTATGACCGGAACATCTCAGAATGCCATTTGTTACTAGATATAAATGATGAATGAAGAAAGCTTGAAGGAAAATTTAAAGATAGTATGTTGATCTTTCACAGAAACTACTATCCATCACTTAGAAGAATTATGGAAATGAGAACTGAATCATAGACAATATGTTGCTTAACACAGAAACTACTATCTGTGACTCTTGGAGAAGTTAAAGATAATATGCTCATCTTTCATAGAAACTATTATCTATAACTTAGAAAGGAAGGTGGAAACTTCAAGTATAGGAGCACTCTTTTAAGGAATTTTAACTTTATTTACATAAGCAAATAAAGATATGCAGCTTCATTACTATGCTTGAAAGAAGAAAACATAACATGACACATGACAAAGAAGGTTACAAAATTATACCCAAAAAATCATAGAAACTTCTGATTCTTTCATTAATCAATGATGATATTAGGAATAAAGTGGCCTAATATCCAGGTTCTCCATCCAACCCTTTCTTAGTAAATTTTCATCTTTTTATACATTGTGGAAGAGTTGTTGATTTCTAAAACTGCCCAAATTATCTTATTGCTTTTCTAACTATATGAAGTAAAAAAAATTATAGAATTTTATAGAGGGTAAAAGGCACCTCAAAGAACATGAAATAATAAAAACACAACTGGATTTAGAAGGGGATGATAATTGTTGGCTTGTTTTATTGATCTGTTGTCGAATTCCTATGTAAATTCCCTAATGATGCTTAATTCGCTTTAGCCGTAATGAAATACATTTAATTTTTGTAATCCTGGGCTTACATGGGCATTCTTATTGGCCAAAATGCAAAGAAACATACCTAATTGTCTTCCTCTTTAGCTTCGGCTCTAACCCTGATTTTCCACTTTACATAACGAAATTAACACAAACCTTTGATTAATACGGAACTCAAAAGAGTTAATCCTTCTTTATAAACCTGTCAAATCCGCCCGTTCAGCGCTCTGTTGACTTCCATTGCAAATCACAATCGGCCTGATAATCACTGTAAAACTTAACTTACGCACCCTTAGGCCACATAACTATGGAAGTGTTGGACTTATGTGTAAATCCTTTATATTTGCGCTTTTCTATTGTAAACCTTTTATAATGAAAATATATTATAAAACATGCTTTTTCCACTTTCAATACGAGCTCCGCACAATTTTTGAGGTATACCTTTTCGCTGATACATCCCACCGTAGATTTGCGCTTTTCAGATTAGACAGTCTATAAAGGTTTTCGGTGGGACATAAGCCCAGAGAATACCCACCCCAAATGGGCGATTTTCTCTCTCCACTCAGCTGCTACGTGTTTAACAATAAGTGGGATCGGGTGAGTTCCACTAAAAACCGCTTACCCCTTTGCATCCACCCGAAATTCTGCCTTTTTGCTTAACATCTGCCTTTTCGTACATCTCCCGGACCCGCGGGGCTTATAAATCATAATATATATATTCAGGTCCAGCCTCTCTATTATAATCCTTTATAATAGAAATACATATAAAACTGCATAAACAAAATATATATGAAGGGCTTTTGATATATCAATAAAAACCTTTACAACCCACAATAAGATGGGCGTGCTAAGTTATAAAATATAACATATAAACTATCGGGTCCAGAATTCCCATCGCTCATCACAATTGTTGCTTTCCATATATATAGATATATATATATAATATGTTATGCAATATGACGAACCCACCGCAATTATAAAACATAATATATATGCTTTCGGGTCCAGCCCGCGATCGCAAATCACAATCGGCATAAGTCATAAATGTTATATGATGATCGTGGACCCGATGGAGTTATAAATCATGGCGTAATCAATATCGGGTCCGGCCTATCGTTATCACAGACCCGCCAGTATTATAAATATAATATATATCTTTTCAGGACTGTCATCGCAAATCGCGATCAGTGGAACCCATATGCATGTATATAAAGGGCTTTTCGATACAGCGGACCCGCCGAACTTTTAAACACAATGTATATATTTCAGGTCTGGCTATATATGTTTTAACACTTGTTTCCTTTCTAAATCCGATATATTTCTTTATTTCTTTCTCGTTTCAATATGCACTTATATATATACATATCGGGTCTAGCTCCATTTAACCCTTTATATCTGATTCTTTTGCATTTCTTCCTTTAGCGATGCCGATATATAATAAAAAAAATATTTCATTTCTTTTAGACTTTTCGAGAAGGGTAAAGAATATAAAGGAGTTTTATTGAGTTTTAACTCGTGATAGTGATATAATTGATAAATAAACCTCAAGCACAATATAAGCTACAACATCTAGCTCCAACTAGGGATAGTGCTTTTGCCACAGAAGCACTTAGAACTGCAGATCAGTGCCTTATCCATTGGGCATGGAGTCATATATTGCTTCTCCAAACTTAACTATGTGAAAATTTTGCACTATGATTCCACACCGATATCTACAGTGATAAGATGCTTGCACTTTGATAGAAAAATATTGAAAATCATAGATCAGTAGCCTTAGTTGGGCATGGAGTCCAAAACTATGAAAATCCTAAAATTTGACAACTGAAACCTGACAATCTTGAAGTCTGAAACTTCTGCAAACTAGTTTCCAACTAGGAAAGTCACCCTTATTCCTCAATTAATGATTAAACTGAAGAACTGCAATTGGAAACCAAATTCTCAGCACATGAGCTTATTTATGTACAAGTTCCTACATATGTACATGATTGATCTCCATAATGTGAAGTCAATCTTCCAATGGTACCAGGTTAGCATTTGAATTCATAATCTAGAACCGTTCTGCCAATGAATCTTGAAAATGCAATTCATCCCTGAAAAAAAAAAAAAATAAATAAATATAAATAAATAAATAAAATAAATAATAAAAATAAAAATAAAAAATAAAAATAAAAAAAAAAATAAAAATAAAAATAAATAAATAAATAAATTAAATAAAAAATAAATAAAATAAATAATAATAATATAATAAATAATATAAATAAATAAATAAAATAAAATAAAAATAAAAATAAAATAAAAAATAAAAAATAAAATAAAAATAAAAATAAAAATAAAATAAAAAAATAAAAATAAATAATAAAAAATTAAAATTAAAATAAAAATAAATAAAAATAAAATAAATAAATAAAAATATTAAAATTATGCATAAAAGCAGCTCACAACGAAAATTAAGAGTTTATCCACAAAATGATATGTGTATACTACTGATAAATTCTTCCATGTAATCTATCACGGGATCTTCAAAAGTATGAGAAAAATCAGCTCCAAAAAGGAAATTCTCTATGTCTAAAGGTTCCTGCTTAATTAAACCTTTTGTTGGGATAATATGTTCAACAGAACAATCAGAAGCATCTTTAAGAAAATGATCTATGTCACTTTCACGTCTCCACTTTTCATCTCTAATATTTGATTGAAAATAATTTGTAGTTCTAACTTCAGGGAGAAAGAAAAAAAACTTATCATTACTATACGATATATGATCAACTTCAAATAGATTAATTACCTCTGATCCATGGGCATCCTTATGTTCTTCAATGCACTAATATACCATCTCTTTATCAGCTTTCTCCTTACATAAGATAGCCTCTTTTGCTATGATAGATGGCTCAATATATTGTTTTCCAACGTATTCCACTTGTTGGTTTCTTCTTGTATGTTCAACACCCAACCGATGCACTTGAAGAGCTTTGTCATGTTCCCCATTTAAACCATTTCCATTATAGATGGGATGATCATCAAATTTAACAAAATAAGAACTCTGGGGATTTATTTGCAACTTAATTATTTCTTCCTCCTCTCGATTGCTGAGAAAAAAATCTTGATGCATGCTTGAACTTTATTTCATCTGAATACTCTCTTGATTTGCTTGGAACAGAGTCAACCAATTATCTACTTGGGAGATTATTGGAGAGGCATGCTTTATAAACTTCTCTGCATCATTTTGAGAAAATGATAGTTCCTCACTTTCATATACTTGCTCATAGTTAATCGGGCTATAACTTCTTTGGATGCTTGATATATTATCAACAAAATCATTAGTTTCATCAACAAGATGATCTTGAGACTTTAAAGTTTCTCTAGCATGATAATATTCACAACAATCTTCAAAAAGAAACTTGTGTGGATAATAAATTCTACAAGAATAATTGAATACTGAATGGAAACCTTTCAAAGATGAAATTCTTACAAAAGTCAGAGACCTAAACCAATCCCTAGCTTCTAGGTGCAAAGAAAACCTAAACAACTTCATATTAACATCTTCATGAATGATGCCCTGTTTCTCCATGCATTCATGAAACTCTTGGAGATGTTGAGCCGAATCTTCATATTCCTTTCTACTGAATTTTGGAAGATACCCATTCCACGCAGAAAATGCAGGTATATCATGAGGATAGCCAGTGATCCCAGTAAAATCAAATGGATCAAATCTATGGACTAAGAATGCAGTGAGATCCATTAAAACCCAAAAAAGAAAACCTCAAAGTACAGTGAGTCGTCAATCAATGTTATAATTGAAAATCAAAGGTGTGAATGTACAACCAACTACTGAAACTTTTCAATCTCAAGAATCAGCTTCAAACTTTAATGAATTCAAGAAAAAGTTTTCTTATTCTATTGCTTTGCAGTCTGTGGTCTTTATTACAATGGAGTCGCCTTTTATTGCTTTTATTCAAAACAGCCAAGTATTTCCTCCTCACTGAACAACCAGAGGAAAATAATGAAAACCCAGGGAAAAGTGTTCTTGTCTTCTCTCCCCAACAATGGCGTCAATGAATGTTGTTCAATAAGAAACCAATTTCCTAGCTATAGAGAAATTTTGCTTAAGACATTAATAAATATTATTTATTGTCACTTGTTTGTCACTTAGATATATGTTGTGTTCTCAAATGAAGGACATGGAAAACTTGATCTTTAACCTTAATTCATGTATGACCGGAACATCTCAGAATGCCATTTGTTGCTAGATATAAATGATGAATGAAAAAAGCTTGAAGGAAAAGTTAAATATAATATGTTGATCTTTCACAAAAACTACTATCCATCACTTAGAAGAATTATGGAAATGAGAACTGAATCATAGACAATATGTTGCTTAACGCAAAAACTACTATCTGTGACTCTTGGAGAAGTTAAAGATAATATGCTCGTCTTTCACAGAAACTATTATCTATTACTTAGAAAGGAAGGTGGAAACTTCAAGTATAGGAGCGCTCTTTTATGGAATTGTAACTTTATTTACATAAGCAAATAAAGACCTGCAACTTCATTACTATGCTTAAAAAGAAGAAAACATAACATGACACATGACAGAGAAGGTTACAACATTATACCTAACAACTCATGGAAACTTCTAATTCTTTCATTAATCAATGATGATATTAGGAATAAAGTGGCCTAGTCTCCGGGTTCTCCAAAATTCCAACCCTTTCTTAGTAAATTTTCCTCTTTTTATACATTGTGGAACAGTAGTTGATTTCTGAAACTACCCAAATTATCTAACTGCTTTTCTAACTATATGAAGTAAAAACTATTACAGAAACAGAGGGTAAAAGACACCTCAAAGAACATGAAATAACAAAAACATAATTGGATTTAGAAGGGGATGTTAGTTGTTGGCTTGCTCTATTGATCAGCTGTCGAATTCCTTTGTAAATGCCCTAATGATGCTTAATTTGATTTAGTGGTAATGAAATACGTTTAGTTTGTGTAATCATGGGCTTACATGGGTATTCTGATTGGCCAAAATGCAAAGAAACATACTGGATTGTCTTCCTCTTTAGCTTTGGCTCTAACCTTGATTTTCCACTTTACACAACGAAATTAATGCGAACCTTTCATTAATACGAAACTTAAAAGAGTTAATCATGTCTTATAAACCTGTCAAATCCGCCCATTCAGCGCTCCATTGACTTCCATTGCAAATCGCATTCAGCCTGATAATCACTGTAAAACTTAACTTACGCACCCTTAGGCCGCATAACTATGGAAGTGTTGGACTTATGCGTAAATCCTTTATATTTGCACTTTTCTATTGTAAACCTTTTATAATGAAAATATATTATAAAACATGCTTTTTCCACTTTCAACACAGGCTCCGCACAATTTTCGAGGTATACCATTCCGTCGATACATCCCACCGTAGATCTGCGCTTTTTAGATCATACAGTCTATAAAGGTTTCGGGTGGGACATAAGCCTGGAGAATACTCACCTGAAATGGGCGGTTTTCTCTCTCCACCCAGCTGCTACTTGTTGAAAAATAAGTGGAATCGGGTGAGTTCCACTAAAAACCTCTTACCCCTTTGCATTTGCCTGAAATTTCACCTTTTAGCTTAAAATTAGCCTTTTCATATGTCTCGTGGACCTGCGAGTCTTATAAATCATAATATGTTATATAATATATTATTTTCAGGTTCGGCCTTTCTATTATAATCCTTTATAATAAATGTTGAGCCCCAAACTTGCATCTTTCCTACACCTTTTTCTAGCTTCTTTCCATTCATCTGAACCTCCTAAACCATCAATATCATTGCATATTAGTTATAAAAGAGCATTTAAAGTGGTTTCTTGACTATGTCTTTGTGTTGTTGTTTGAACTAGATTTTTGCTTATGAGCTGCGAAATCTTGTCACTTTCCGCAGCCAGCTCAACTTTCTGCAACCATTTTGTTAAAGTCTATATTGTAGGTGTCTTCAGGCGAATCGAGCCACATGGGAAAGTTGAAAACAACGTGGACATGGATCGAGTCCTATTTGCTCAGTCGAATTCATCAAAAGAGGCCATAGTCAACAGTAGTCAAGCGGTGGTCAACCTAAGAGTCCTACGGTGACAGAACTCTGTTTTTCACCATGTGAAGACTTGCGTGGCCATTCCTCAATCTCAGAAGACATATCAACACCTGTGGACTGCTCCATAAACTGAATCCAATAGCCACCCTCCATAGATTTAATCTTCACGGCAGCCATAATGCTAGATTCCTGGATGTGGTTGTTCACGTGTCTTTTATTAGTGCAGATTGTAGGAAAGTAGTTATGTCATTCTCTGTTATAAATGATGTATTCTCATACGCATAGTAGTTAGCTTTGGTAATGTAATTTTGACTGTTAACGAGCCCACTGTGCCGTGACTTTGTTTCTTTGTTATGACTGCATTTTGAATACATGAGAAGACTTTGTTTATAAGCTCGATTTGTGGTTGATAGTTGTTGCCCGAGGACTGTGCAGAGGGCCCCTGCACATGTCGAGGTTTTGTTTATTGCTGTATAGTTTCATGCTTTATTTCCTTACGTTCATTATGCCATAGTTATTCACGTGTATATATTGCATCTCTTATGGTATTAACGTTTTTCTTATGTCCATAATTTTTCATGCTTTATACTGTTGTTAACTGATCAGTGTCTTTGTTCTAGATTATAGTAGGCAGCCCGGGCATTTGCACATATTTTTACAATGACTAATGACATGGAATCAGTCTTGTCCTTCTGCTGATTTATTTTTCTTAGTTTCTAATTCCAGCACTATCTTATTTATTTCAGTTTTGTACATTTGCTTTATTAGTTAGATTAGATATTAAATTACTCATGTCATTATGAGTTACCTCTGAAAGCCATAGCGAGACTAATGGTGAGGGATTGAAAGATGAGTGTGTAGTTTGATATTAGTTTATTTTTCTGCAAGTTAGATATTAAATTGCTCATGTCATTATTAGTTACCTCTGAAAGCCATAGCGAGACTAATGGTGAGGGATTGAAGGATGAGTGTGTAGTTTGATATTAGTTTACTTTTCTGCAAGTTAGATATTAAATTGCTCATGTCATTATCAGTTACCTCTGAAAGCCATAGCGAGACTAATGGTGAGGGAGTGAAGTATGAGTGTGTAATTTGATATTAGTTTATTTTCCTGCAAATTAGATATCAGATTGCTCAAGTTGTTTATGATTACCTCCAAAAGCCATAGCGAGACTAATGGTGAGGGGTCAGAATATGAATTGATGTAATTTGATTTTAGATTTACTTTTCTTCCAATTCTTGGATTTCTTTGAGCACAATTTCTTTTGCATTTAGACAACAGCAAGGATAATGGGTTTCATGATCAATAGTTCACAGTTTGTTTGACTAGTATAGTGGCACATTTTCATTTTCTTTTAGGAATTAATTTTGTCATTGCATGTTTTAAACCCCTTTTGAAGTTTGAGGTTTGGGAAATCATTATCAAGGACATCATTGCCTTGAACATTTATATCCATAATTGTCTTTTAGAATTTCCATCTCACATTAGGAAATCAAAGAAGATAAAAACCCCCAAAACATAAAAATCAAAAACGACAAAAGTAAGAAATAGGTTATCTTGCACATATAGTGCGCCGCACTTCGTCAGCTTACAAATCCCAGATTGACAATTAAATGCAGCAATTTAGGACACACTAAATTGACCAAACAATAAAAATACATATAAAACTGCGTAAACAAAATATATATGAAGGGCTTTTGACATATCAATAAAAACCTTTACAACCAGCAATAAGATGGACGCGCTGCGTTATAAATATAACATATAGACTATTGGGTCCGAAATTCCCATCGCTCATCGCAATCAGTGCTTTCCACATATCTATATATAATATAATATATATATATCTAAATAATATTATTATATATATATATATATATATATATATATATATAATTATATATATATATGTTATGCGATATGACAGACCCACCGCAATTATAAAACATAATATATATGCTTTACGGTCCAGCCCATGATCGCAAATCGCAATCGGCATAAGTCATAAACATTATATGATAATCGTGAACCTGACGGAGTTATAAATCATGGTGTAATCAATATTGGTTCCATCCTATCGTTATCACAGAGCCGCCAGTATTATAAATATAATATATATCTTTTCGGGTCCATCATCGCAAATCACGATCAGTGGAACCCATATGCATGTATATAAAGGGGATTTCGATACAGCGGACCCGCTGAACTTTTAAACACAATGCATATATTTCAAGTCTGGTTATATATGTTTTAACACTTGTTTCCGTTGTAAATCCGTTATATTTCTTTATTTCTTTCTCGTTTTGATATGCATTTATATATATGCATATCAGGTCTAGCTCCATATAACCCTTTCTATCTGATTCTTTTACATTTCTTCCTTTAGCGATGTCAATATATAATAAACAAAATATTTCATTTCTTTTAGACTTTTCGGGAAGGGTAAAGAATATAAAGGATTTTTCTTGAGTTTGAGCTACAACAGGTCCCATGAGCATAGTTTCTTTTCCTGCGTCAAACTCATTAAAAAATGAAACAAATCCCCTTCTGTTGTAGCATTTTTTGATTTTTATTAGATAGAATATTTGAAAAAATGTTAAGTTAGGATATGGACATAACAATAGTGAATTAAATGTTAGTTGAAAAATAAATCTTGATGATGATGTCCATATCAAAGAAAATGTTGGGTTAGATGCTTTAAAAAATCAAGGCAAAAAGAAAATGTTAGGTTAGAAAGAAAAGAAAATAAATAAATTCTGAAAGTGAGCAAGTCTAAATGCCACTACCTTTTTCTGCAAAATAATGATTGTGTGCAGCTTGTCTAAATGCCACAACCCATGACATTCAAACAGTTTAATCTTGACTGCTTCATGCTTTAAATTTGATGTTATAGTTAGTGAATAAAGATCTGGCCAGACTATTTAATCTTGGTAGATCAGTAGTTAGATAGAGAATAATAAGGTGCTAATCAATTTAATCTAAGCCCTTGGAGGTTATAAGGGTAGATTTAGATAGTTTTCTTTTGTAAAAATAAGAAGAAAGGAAAAGGGTTTGCTAGCTTAAATGCACCCATTAAGTGAAGAAAAAATGATAGGATAAGCAAAGGGTAAGTAGAATAAGGTTGCAGAATGCTTGATAGTTCATTGGACAAAGGTACATTATCATGTTTTACCATATGTTTCTAAGTCCATGAGGCAATTACACAAGGCAAATGAAGGTCTACTAGATTAATTAATTAACTTCCCATTCATCCCCATTCATCCCTATATTCACTAATTTCCCCCTCCTTCCTTCATACTTCATATTCATTCATTTTCCATAAAAATCCCTTTTCCCATGGTTAAAATCCCTTTTTACCATGGAAAATCCCTTTTTACCCAAAAAAAACCCACAAATGATGTTTTCCCTAAGTATTAATGCATATATGAAAAGCAAAAACTCATAAAAAGCATTATACTTAGTGTCATTTCCCTTTCTGATCATATTTCATATTAACATTAATTTAATGTAATAAACCCTTAAAAAGTTTCCTTCCCGTATATATTAACTCCATTTATTTAAATATCCTGAAAAAACCTTAGTTTTATTAAACAGCTATGTATTTTGTTAAAATATCACCATCACAAATGTTTGTAGATCGCAACTTTTCATATGAATGCACCTTTCCCCGATTGCAATATGAGAATAGACCCGGACCCAATATCGTCATCCGCTCCAATTTATATATTTTCAAATCCGCCATATTCGTTTTGCAAAGTTTTTTTTGTAAAATCGTTTTACAATTCAAAACGAAGATTAACTTAAGCCTCCATTTAACCATAAAACTCCGTTAAACTCAATTTTAACCATAATATAGCCATTTCCACTCATTTTTATCATTCATACGCTCCATATTCCTTTTTCACTCCACCACTGTCTGATCTAAAGCCTTCAGATCCAACGGCCCTCGGCGATTTCGGGTTAGCTCTCTGTACGGGCATTACCCACCTGAAAAGAAGTTTTTCCATCGTCCTCCATTGCTATGTATTAGGTTCTGGTTATTTCAGGCAACCCCCTCCAAAAACAGCCCGTGCCTCATAAGCGATGCGCTGAAAACCGCCTTCCACAAAAGATAAATGGTTACTATTCATTATTGCGTCATATTTCAAAGGAAAATTGTTTTTCCCATTTAAAAGCTAAAATAACCATTTTTCTCAGTTATTCGCTTGTTTTACACAGCGAAGCTTGCATAAGCTTCTATGGCCAAAAAACCATCATTTTGCCTTTCGAATACACCCTAGACTCCTTTTGATATCCTTTAAAGCTCAGCAAAGCCATGAATGACCTCCTCTCTCACCATATTTTTCTTAATAAGTTTCTGTGTTTTGCAGGTAAAGATTGTTGTTCCAGGTTTGTAAACAAAAGGCATGTGTAACAGTTGGAATACAAATATGAGGATTTTACTATTAAAAAACACAGTAATAAAATTGAAATGCACACTAAAGGTAGAAAAGATCACAACAAATGTCACTCAACCAGGTCAAAGCATATTAAACAAAGTTTAAAGCATTATCAGGTAAAAAGGTTAAATGAAGTAATTTGCTAGCGTGAATGATACCAATAATCGATCAGCCAAAAGGGAAAAATATCAGACAAACAAAGCCAACACAACCTGAATAAAAGGGGATAGCAAGAAGTAGTTCAATAGTTGCCCCTATCTTCTTGCATCAAGATCTTTTCCTTTCCTAGTGTTAACACTCAGGTTGTTCCCTTTGACTCCCAAGGGAATGGCTGTCGAGGTAACCACTAACCAATCTTGTAGCTACAGGTCCTAGTCTACCTGTAACCAGAGAGGGCTCTCTCTTATAGTTTTAGCTTTGTTTGATGAGTGTTTAGACTAGTTATGATTAGGATGCACTGTTTGTTTGATTTTGGTGGGTTGATGATTTCCTTTAGAACTGAAATATAGACTTACAGGACAGTCTGTTCCATTGGGCAATGGAGTCTGAGATATTAGTGCTTTAGGAAATGGATGTGTGGAGACAAAGTGTTGCTGCAGAGCAAGTTAGGCATGTGTTAAAACAATTTATCAGATTTGTTGGTGAAAAGTGGAAAATTAGTAAGTGAAAGGCAATTAAGAATCTTCCACTATGCTAATGAAGAAAACATGAAAGTAATGCTTAAGAGCAGTTAAGAACTCTTAAACAGTATTCACCATGTTTAGGATAAGTTTAAATATGAGCAATTAAGAATTCATATCTATGGCTAATCCAGCAGAAAACATATTTAGAAATAGAGATTGAGCATAGGGTGTTCGGACCAAATCCTAATCTATTCTTTTTCTCTATTTACCAAGATTAAGAAACACATGAAATTATGGAATAACAGGAAACACATACACAGTTAAGAGAAAACTTATTGATTCAGCAAATGACACAGGAATTCTGCAACAACACAGAGCTTTACATATCCATCTCAAATAGCATTGACACCAGCAATCTCCATCAGCAATTTTATTATCAAAAAGTCTTCAGTATACACCAGAGCTCTTCAGGAAGAATTCTATTACAACCGACCCTCAATGCATTATCTGAGGGGATATATATATAAAAATAGGGTATGAAATATCTTAGTGGAGAGTTATGGTGCAATAAATTGCACCACCAACTCTCTTACAAAAAGTAAATGATACATAAATGTAACTTTAAATGCTGAGATAGCCGACATTCCTTTGTCAGACAGATTTGACTTTTTGGTTGTAAAAATAGGTGGTAGCAGTGCTTTAAATGCTGCCTTCATTCTGGCCTGATATTTGAGTGGATTGTTGAGTCACCTATATGCTGCTTGTTGTACCTGTGTGCTGACCTGTTCTGCTAACCTGTATCAAAAGGCAAACAAGAAAAGTGGAATTATCTAGGCAAAATTTCCAACATTGCTTGCCACCAATCAGCCGGGGGTAGCTGATGTCTTCTCATCTTCACCACTGTCTCATCTGCCTCTGTGTGTCTATAAAAATTAGGAGGCACCTCAAATAGATGATTAATCTCATGCTCTATGAAGAATAGATTCTCCAGCTTGTCATAGAGGGTCTGCCCAGATGGAGGCCCTGTTTCTTCTGTGGAGCTGCTGGAGGCTGTGATCTGGTTTTCTACATAGCTGTTGACCCTTGTCATATACTGCTTATATGGCAGCAGCTGTCCTGTACCAGTTACTAGGCTTGGAAGTCCTTTATCCTGCAAAATGGCCATTTTGGCTCTGAATTCATCTATTTCTGCTTTCATTTCCTCGCACTTCCTCTCTAGTGTCTGGGTGAAATTCGTCAACGTTAGTACCTTTTTGGCAGTGAGGATCGTCTCTGTCCTGCTGGTTATTTGTAAAGCAGCCAGTTCTTCCCTAGTGCGGTTATTAAGGAAGTGAATCATTTTGGTGGCCTGCTCAGGCATTATTCCCAGGGCTGTCCTGGCTCTCTGAATCTCTATGTGAGCTATTTCTATTAGCTCCACCTGTTTAAAAATGGCTTGAATGGACCTCCATTGGTCCTGCATGGATTGGCAAATCTTGGCCCAAATAATCCTTTTTATTTCTGCTAGGGTGTTGCCTAGCATTAACTCCTTTTCTAGCGTTTTTACTTTGGCCTCCAAGGCCTTTATTTCCCTTTGTTTTTCTGCCACAGTCATTTTTGACTTGTCATAACTAGCCTCCAGCTTGGCCAGTTTTTCCTTGGCAGCATTTATTTCTGTGACCTGGCTCTCCAGCTCTTTGACAGCCTTCATTAATTCTTCCATGCTCAGGCTGGATTCTACTATTGCTGTGGCTTCTACAGTTGCTCCAGTTGCTGATGTGGCTGTGGTAGGTGCTGGAGCAGTAGGAGGAGCTGTAGTTATTTGTGCTGGAGGGGCAGATTGGAGGTTTGTTGAGGTCTGTGGTGGCTAGGAGGCAGATTCCCCTTGCTTGTAATTTCCAATTCTGCCTCCATCTGTAATATCCTCTGGTTCATGACCAGGAGCAACTCCATAGCGTTATCCACGTGTTTTTCTTGGACAAGCTCTGCTATGTCAGGATGGATAGTAGGAGGCAATTTTGCCTGCCTCCTCAATGCAACTATATCATCCTCCTTTTTCTTTATAAGGGCTCTGACACCCTTTGGATCTTTTGGGTCATGCCCCAAATCAATTATTATATCCTTCAGAGTTTTTATTCTGTTATCTTTGGCAGAGGAGGATAGCCTCTCCAAATCGAGCTGTCTGTTTGTGTTTTTCAGTGATTCCTTTAGCTGATGGGCCATCATTGCCCTGTCAGCAAGTGTTGCATACACCATCTCCCTAGTTTGCTTATGTAGCTCAATTTGATCCATGGGGTGTATGTCTTTGGCAAAGACCTCTAGATTAGTCTTGTAGTAATCTGTTGTGGTCTTTGGGTCTGGGATCTTGGGCCTTAGATGAGTGAATATCATCTTTTCTTCTTTGAGATCAAAGGTAGCCATTAATCTTTGCTTCTTGGCTGGGGTTGTGTTGAGGAACTGCTCATATAGCTGCACTCTTAGCAGCTCATTTTGTGCCTTGATCTCCTTGAAACCCTCTTTGACTGTGGCTGGTTTCTTGCCCTACTGTCTGGAGGAAGATACCTCCACGGTGTGCTGCTGAGCCTGTTCTAGCTTAAATGAGCTAGTGGCAGTATGTTGGCTTGTCCGTTTTTCCCTGCTTTGGCTTTCTGCCAGCTCTTCACTTATGTCTCCTTCAGCCTCAGGGTCTATTCTCGGCCTCTTGGCCTCTGGCTGCTGTGATGGCCCTGTGGGAGGTGTGGTTTCTTCTCTGTCCCTCTTCTTCCCTCTCTCATCATTTAAAGGGGTCTGCAACACTGGGTTTTGCGTTTGTTCAGTTTGCAGGGGAGGCGCCTGTCCTGTTAGCTGGTCTTTTGAGGCACTAGGCTGCCCTGTTTCTGTCTGCTGATGTTCATCCATTTTCTCCTTTCCTTTTGTGGTGGATGTTGTAGCTGGAGCCTGCTGGATGTCCTGTGTTGTTGGGGCAGTAGAGGTGCCTTCTCCTGGTTGGACTGTTTGCTTGGAGACCTATTGACAAGAGTCCAAGTCAAGAGTCTTTTCTAAGTCCTTTACATTTTGCTCCATTATTTCTTCCTGAGTCAATTCCTCTACTATTGATCCAGGCACCCATTCATCTTGATTAGCAAAATGTTGTACTTGGGGGAGTGGGGCATGTTTATAGGCTAGTAACCTATATTTAACCCTCCTTGCACTGATGAAACCTTCAGGGTCATAAGGGACCCACCAGAAACTTCTCTTAAGTTTGAGTTGCTGCCCTAGTATTTGGTCAGCTTCTTGCCAACCATCTTTTTTGTTCATTGTAAATGGGCCTAAGTGATCTCTGAATTTCAGATTGGCCTTCTTCTTGGCACTGTGAAAGTGTGTTAGGTCGGAGTTTATAAGCTGCCTATAATACTCCAAAGAAAATAGCCTCATGGGGACATACTTTAGGAGCCTGTAGGGACAGAGCTCACAGCCATAAATTCTGATGACAGAGTATTTTTGGTACAAGTACCAATCACCAATTTTGTAGCTTCTGGATAGCTGCAAAATCTTCTGCATATCCTTGGATAGTCTCATAGGAGGAGTCCTCTTTAAGAGGCAGATGAATGGATATACAAATTGATCAATAAACTCATAGTATGAGTAGGGGGAATTCTGGACTTGGTGGAAGACTGAAGACCAGAAAATCACAGACCTTCTCTCACCCTGTGAGTCTAGCTTCTTGATTGAGCATTGGAAGCTATCTGTCTGGTAGTACAAGAATAAGTGGTAGATATATGAGGAATATTTGAATATTGCCTCCCTGTCCAGCCTTGTCAACTGATCATGTATCTTGATGGCAATGTACTTGGCATAGTTGTATTTCATAGCAGGGGGCTTCATAAGGCTGTATGCAGAGAGCATGACTAGCACAATTATATCAACATGTTTGTTTATGGTGAACCCCAACACAGAGGTCAACATTTCTATCAATAGCATGCCAACTTCATTGAAATCTTCATATGAGAAAGGAGGTGGCCCAGAGGGCTGGCAGTCTGCCTTCATGAATTTCCTGGCTATGGCATCAATGTCTGAATCAGAAAGTCTGGAGCCCACATCCAACAAATAGTCCATGGAGAAGGGGTATAGCAACTGAGTCTGCTTGTAGTTGAGCATCTGGTTGATGGAGTCTGGAGTTATATAGAAGAGGATGCTCCCAGATGGAGACTTCATAGCCCTGAGTTTCTGGTCATAGTTCTCTGCACACAGATGGATGATTTCTGGGAAAGTGTTGACAGAACGCAGAAAGTAAGTGGGCAGATTAGACTGCCAGACCCCATACATGTCACTGCTGTCCAAATGACTGTTTCTCAATTGACAATATGTCTGCAAATGATTTCTCTCTGCCACAAAATCTGTGATGAGAGCATCATTGTCCACCAAAGGTATAGCCTCTAGCTCCATGTTGGGTGGATTTATGGGCAAAACATCCAGAGCAGCTGAAGTTGCCATTGTCTTGGTCTTTGCTGGTGGTTTTACTGTGTTCCAAGCTTGGTGTGAGTTCTGAGGAATGGTCTACTGCTCTCTGTTTGCAGTGAGCAGTTTTGGTAGTTCAAGGGGGCTGTCACAGGCTTATTTAATCTATGGGGCACTCTGTTTTGAGGAAGCAGAGTGTTTTGTAGCTGGCTAGTTGGTCACTTGCAGAGAATTTGCTTATCAGAGGTGAGGGAAATTGACAATTTAGTTCTTCTAGCTTGTGGCTTGGCCTTTTAGCTGTTCTTTTGTGAAAACTAGGCAAATTTTTACCGCGGGTGACGGGCTTCCCTGGAATTTCTTTTGTGCAGGGGTTACAGGGGTTTCTTTGGTAGTTTTCTGAGGTGAATTTCAGCAATGTGGGTTCTTAAATTAAGTTGTATTGAGCAGGAAACAGGATTTGTATGGAGAACAGTGGACAAGAGGGCGCCTGTGGCAAAATACCTGGTTTAATGGCGTACGGGTGTTTGCAGCGGTCGAACTGGTTGAATTGTATGCGGTTGAGTCGACAATGGGGGCGGCAACAATTCTAGCAGATCACTTTTGCTTTTCGACCGTTGGAAATTGAATTTCGCCTTCAACGGAGCTCCGGGTTGTTTTGCAGAAAATGATAAAAAATAATGGTTTTTATGCCTTTTTATGCATTTCGGGTGAATTGGCGCCTTTTTGTGATGACGTCATCATGGGGCCAGGTACGGAGGAGGTGACGTGGCAGGTGACGTGGGCACCCAGGTGGCATTGACACGGTGGCAGGGTGGACAGGGCGATGCGCGGGGCAGGGGTTACGTGGAGGCACGGCAGCGGAAAAGTGGGGTGACGTCACGCTGACGGAGGCATGACGTCAGCGTGAGGGGTAGGGCGGTAAGCGGTCTCCCCGGCAGTCCCTTAGGCGGTAAGCGGTTTGGAGGGGGGGGCAGTGAACAACTTCTGTGCCTGACGCGTGGCGGGGGTACGGCGGCAATACCACCCATCCCTCGGACGCAAAAGGCCGGGCAGCTTTGTGGGCGGATCGACCGCCCATCGTAGGATGTTGGGGCGGGAGATCTGACGGCTGGCGGCAATCGGGATATGCCGGCGCATTAAACAACAGGGGACCCGCCCGTTCATTATAATAATCGTTTAAATAAATGGGCGCGGGGTGGGTTTAGAACTTTAGGTTTATGGGTTTTTCGGGTTTATTTAAGCGCTCATTTATTAAAAGTTTATTATTTCAAACTTTATAACAAAGGGTATAGGGCGGAGAAAGGGGAAAAAGGGTTATTAAGGGCGGGGAAGGTGATTTTGCCTTTTTAACCATAGTTTTTCTTGAATCCATAGTTGTTTAGGAGGGCTTAGGGCTAATGCTAACCCTTGAGGGGTTAATATTTCCCAAGGAAGGGATTTAGCTGTAGTACTGGGGGAGGGGGAAATTAGGGAGCTATAACATAGGTTAGTGATTAATATGGTTTGTGAGGTGAGTGAGGGGGTGAAACCAAGTAAAATGGAACTTGACTTAGGGTATTGAGGATAGATGAGAATGATGCAAAAAGGATGTTTTTACACAAGAAATGTGGCTTCTTTTCATGCTTGAACTCCATGGTTTGACCAAGTGGTTTGTGATGTAAAGGAGTGGAACTGGAGACCTGAGCAGATATCAAGGCCCCTGGGGATGTTAGTAAGAAATGACTTCCGGGGAAACTGGGGAAGTTAGTCATGCTTCCAGTGCTTGTCCTCCATTCTTTTTCTTTGATGCCCACACCCAGAGTGGCATAAGTTTTTTTCACTTAATAGGCCAATTGGTGATGGCCCTCCTTCTGCAACCCCATCTGCCTACCCAACTATTTTGCCTAGCATTTTTTGTTTCTTCTTGGAGGGTGCACTTGGACTTGCAGACCCTTTATGTGTCTTTTCTTTTCCATTGGCTTTTTCCTTTGATTTCCTATCTAGCACTACCCTTATTTCTTCCAAGGCCCCAGATTAAGCAGTTGGGAACCTTAGTTTCTCTGCCTAACTTCTGATCTGCCAAGATTAAACAGTTTGGTCAGGTATCTTTCTCTATTCTACAACAAAAAATTAAAACATGGCATGATCCAGATTAGACTGTTGGACCATCCATCAACACTTTAATAGGCATGAAGGCATGTACACACCTTGCTTTTTCTTGGAAACATGGGATCTTTGAGTCAGCAAAGTAGAGCATATTTGGCATTTGAATTTTCCAATCATGAAATATGAAACCTATTGGTAGTATCCAACAGTGGCTCCACATGGGGATGGTTTTTCTTCTTGAAAGACCAAGAACAGTAGGTCAGTATGCCTTGGCCCTTTGGCTACTGCTTTCAAAACTTGGAGCTTTTTCATCCTTGAACCCTCAAAATGTAGACTGACCTATTTATAATACTTGCTGTAGTCCAGTCTTTTCCTGCTTCCGCAAGATTCTTGAAATCAATTTATTCACATGCTCAGAGAAAATAGTATATATAGCAAAAATATGTACAAGGGCAGTCAAACTGCATTTATGGAAGGTAGTCAAAATAGTGTTTCAGCATCCTGCCATTGACCGGACCTTCATCCAAATCAGTTTCATCAATATTTTTGAGAAAGTAGGTGTTATTTCCTTGTACTGCTTGGATGAGAAATGGTCCTCTCCATAGGGAATCAAACTTTCCATGCTTTCCTTTGTTTTCTCTCCTTGAATCCCACTTGAGAACTTTGTCACCCATGTTAAAATCTTCAGCCTTGGTCCTTCTGTCAAAAGCTTTCTTGAGCTTTTCTTATAAGATTTGAACTCTGTTATAAACTTGGTCCCTGGTTTGCTGCAAGCATATAATCTGATTCACCCTCCTTTGCATATCATTGGGCTCAGCTTGACTTTCTTGGAGTAGCTTCATAACAGGGATCCCTAATGATGAAGGAAATTTGGCTTTCTATCCATAGACTACTCATATGGGCCTGACCCCCAATTGATCTTTGGGTTGTTAATCTATCTGCCCATAAGGCATTGAATAAGTTTCTTATGCCAATTCTTTTTGTTCTCTTCCAACACCTTCTTTATCATATTTACCAGGCTTTTGTTTGATGATTCTACCAGGCCATTTCCTTGGGGATAATATGCAGTAGAATGGCCCAAAGTAATGTGGAATTTGTGATAGAAGCTGACCATCTTTTTAGATCTGAAAGCAACAACATTGCCTGTTATTATTTTATCAGGGCACCCAAATCTAGCAAGGATATTGGTCTCAAGAAACTGGATGATAGTGGAATCATTTGCTTGTCTGCATGGAATTTCTTCAATCCATTTTGTGAAGTAGTCTGTAGCTGTTAGAATCCACCTATGTTGGCCTGAAGATGAGGGATTAATTTCTCCAATGAAATCCAAGCCCCATTGCTGAAATGGTCTCTCTGTTACAATAGGCCTTAGAGGTAGAGGCAGTAATTGTCTCTTTCCTTCAAACACTTGACATTTGTGGCATGCAGTGGTGAATCTCTTGACATCAGAGAAAACAGTAGGCCAATAGTATCCACCTCTCAGTATTTTATCCACAGTGGACTTCCAATATATATGCCCACCACAATCACCTGCATGAAATTCTTCCATGATTTTATTAGCTTCATTTTCAATCAAACAGTTTAATAAGATATCCTTATGGTTTTTCCAAAACAGATTTCCTTCCATGACACAAAAATTTTAAAGCTTTCATTTTTAAGAACCTACATTTAGTTTTGGACAGTCCTGTGGGAGCACACAGGTTTTGTAACACATAACAAATATCAGAATACTAGGGGGATTGTTCAAAGGCTACATTGATCTTTGGAGTCGCCAGCTCCGGTTCTCTGTCTAGTTGGTTGATGTCTAGGGCTTGGAAATTTGTTTCAGACATTAATTTGGCCAAGCCCTGCCCTTTTATCAGTTTTGTAGGTTTTATTTCTATATCAAATTCCAGAATGTTTGCAATCCAATTTCCTCTTCTACCCTCCAAGTTTTCTTGAGTGAGTATATCTTTGACAATTGGGCTTGGCACATAGGCTATTATATGGGAGTATAGGATGTAAATCCTAAAGTCTTTAATAGCTTTGACAAAAGCATATGCTTGTTTTTCCATAATCTGGTACTTGAGGGGTGCATCTCTAAGAGCTTTACTAAAGAAAGCAATGGGTTTCTCATTCCCTTGGTCATCTTTCTGTAGTAAAATTGCAGCAATTGTGTGTTGGGAAGCAAAGGAAAATATGATGAACCCTCTATCAAACTAAGGGTTGGTTAAGACAGGGGTTTGGGTGAGGGCAAACTTGATGCCTTCAAAAGCTTGATTTGCTTATGCTGTCCACTTTACTTTTGAATCCTTTTTAAGCATGTTATTGAGCAATCTACTAAGCTCAGCTAGGTTTGGGATAAACCTTCTTAGAAAGTTGATTTTACCCAGAAAGGCTTGTAATTCCTTTATATTTCTTGGATGAGGCATTTGTAAGGTGGCTTGGATTCTGTCTGGATCAATTCTGATGCCATCCTTGGAGATAATGTGACCCAGCAGTTTACCTTCCTCCAGACCAAACAAGGATTTCTTAGGATTTAAGGAAATTCCATATTTCCTGCAAGTTGTGAATATCTGCCGTTTTAAGTGGTCTTGGTCAGATTTGGAGAAAGGTGTGAGATCATCTAAACAAATGACAAGAAAGTCATGAATCTCTTTAGAAAAAGCAATATCCATTGCTCTTTGGAATGTAGCCCCTGCATTTTTTAAGCCAAAAAGCATTTTAACATATTTAAAGGTTCCCCATGGGGTTGTAAATGCAGTTTTGTCCTGATCATCAGGATGGACCAGGATCTGGTTAAAACCTGAGAACCCATCAAGCAAGGAAATCCTTGAGGCCCCAACTACTCTCTGCAGGATGTGATCCATCTTGGGCAAGGGGTAGTTGTCTTTTAATGATACTTGGTTGAGGTTTCTCAGATCAACACAGAGCCTAATTTCCCCAGTTTTCTTCCTTGTAGGGACTAAATTTGAAATCCAATCAGAGAATCTGATTGGTGCTATAATGCCTGCTTTGAACATTTTTTGTACCTCCTGTTCCATTGCTGGGAGGAGCATAGGATTAATTCTCCTCAGTTTTTGTTTAAAGGGCTTCTGATTTGGCTTGAGTGGGATGGTGTGTTGTATTACATAGGTATCATAGGATTTTAGATCCTCATAACTCCATGCAAACACATCTTGAAATTCTTTAAACAGGTCAATGTATTTGGGCTTTTGGTCAGGAGGCAATGCAGCAGATAGTTTTATGATTTTGGGTTGTTCATCTATCCCAATGTTATTCTCTTCTATGGTGGTGTTCAGGGGCTGCAGTTTTGGTTTATTGGGAACATCATTGGAGTCAAAAATGTCTTCCAAGGGAGCTAAGCCTATTGGAAGAAAATTATCTTTTAATTGTATCACCTCTGTTTCATAATCAGCTAAATCCTCATATTTTCCTTACTGGATTTCTTCTATGTTGTGCTGGTTGAAGATTGTAGGATGTAGCATTTGATTAGCTGTTTTGGGTGATATGGCTTGGTTATTGTGTTTACCATGTATTTGTGGTTGATTTTCTGTCTCAGTGTCTATGTTTAGAGCCGAAAACTCTTCTTGTAAAGTCAGAAAATTGTTTATTTGTGTGTCATTATCAAACACCTGCCAGTCCTTTACATTGTTTGGAACAGATGGTCTGTGTTTTACTTCGGCTGTAAAGCAGTGATGGGGCTCAAAAGGCAGCTTGCAAGTACTTGCAAATGTGGCTAGACTATGAGCATGAAGGTTCTGAGCCCTAGGAATTTTGGTAATCTGGAATTCAGTGAAGGACTCTAGTAGCTCAGTGGCAGCAGACCTATAAGACCTGAGTCTTTTATCATTGGTGACAAAATTGCCTTTCACTTGTTCGATGACTAGGTCAGAATCCCCTAGAATAGATACTTTTGTGGCTTGTAGGGATTGTACTAACTTGAGGCCTAGTAGGAGAGCCTCATACTCAGCCATGTTATTAGTGCATTTGAAGTTTAATCTATAGGCTCTGCCTTCTGCATGGCTGTTTTGTTTATTATGAATCCAAACTCCAGCTCCTGCCCCTAATTTGTTAACTGATCCATCAAATTCTAGGAACTATAGGATTTCCTTTTTTGGGGGGGTTGAATGATGTCTCTGTGATCTGGATTTGTGAGTTGGAGTTTAGGTTGTTTATTTATTTTGACTTCTAGGACAACCTTCTCATTTGGTGGGATCAGCTTTGTTCTTAGAGGAGCAGTTTGTTTACTAGCCTCTTGCTCTTGTTTAGGTGTCTTGGTTTCATTGTCATTTGTTTTGTACTCTTGAATACTTACATCCTTTGACTCAACCAAAGTTTTTATGACAGGATTTCCTTGATTGGCAGGCTGATCCGTTATAGTTATCTGGGTTTCTTCATTGTTTCTGTTACCTATATTGTCATTGAAGAGGATATATGAGTCTATGTCAGAATGGACATCATATATGGGGAAGTTTTGAGGCTTCTCTGCAGTGCTGACCATGTATTTCATC
>APFE030788067.1:106592-133009 GCA_000404065.3 Pinus taeda
GGGTGGGCCCCTTTTCTTTATTTGGTAAAGTTTCTTCTTGATCTTGGGGCTTGTGTTTTTCAATCACCTCTTGAGGCTTTTTGCTTGGATTTGGTTGTACAGATGATGCAGCTTGTGGATTCTGTGTTTGTTCAGTAACTTCTTCAATAGTTACTTCCTTTGTGATTGAATCAGTTGTATTCATTGGTTCTGTTACTATGGTAGTCTTGGGCTGCAGTCTCTCCTTGGTTTTTCAGGATGTGTTATGTTTACAGTCCTACTTCTTAATTTGTATTGTTTATGGACTTCATAGACAGCTGCGTCATAGCCTTGTTTGAAATCAAATGATTCACCTGACTTTGTTTGGAATTGTTTACTGTCTTCTTCTTCATGATCTTCTCGACTTAGGAAGACTTGGTGCTCATCATCAAGACCCATTAGGTGGATATGGGTATCATCCACTTGCTCCTCTGATGTTGATGTTTCAGCATAGTTTTCTTGAAATGGAGGTCTTATTTCTTGATCATTATTAGCCTTACCCACATTAGGGTTCTGATTCCTTCTAAAGTTTGGATTCTTGTTGGAGTTATTTGGTGATGCTTCCCATGAAGACTTCCTTTCCACAGGTTCTACTATGTCACCCAACCTCTTCATACCAGAAATTATTGCATCTAATTTTTGGTCAAAGGATAAGGGTTCCTCTTTAAAGGCCACTCTCTTTTCTAATCTAGCCCTGTTCCTCTTAGCAATCAGGTTTGGCTCAACTGTGACAGCAACCTTCTGAGATTCTGCAAGGGTTTGGGGGGCTCTTTCTTTTAATTGGTAAGCCATATCAGGGTCAAATCCATCTGGGAATTTGTATAAGGCCAAATCAGGGGGAGGTCTCAGGTTTTGGGGTATTGCATTATATACATTATTAAACCTGGCACAGTATTCCAGAACTGTCTCTTGAGGACCTCTCTTAATCATGTCATATTCACCAAGTATATGTAGGGGATCCTTCTTCTTCTCCCATCTGTTTGTGAAGGATTGGTAAAGCTCATCAGGGGTGGTGATGGTATTTGCAGGAAGTGATCTGAACCAAGTTCGAACATCTCCTGTCAAGCTTTGGACAAAGATTCTCATCCTCACACTCTCATCATCTATCTCATAGTTTTCAAAATGATCCTGCATTCTCTTAGCATGTTGTATAGCAGAGTAAGGGCCAGTGGAGTCAAAATATGATATTTTGGCTTGGTAATCCTAAGGTAGAGCCACAGGATTGGCAGGTAATTGCAGAGGTGCATACCTCATAGCCATATTCACAAGGTTTTGGGGATTGACAAGGACAACTGGGATAAAAGGAACAGTGGGTATTACAGGGGTAATAGGTATAGAGGAATTTAGAGTGTTGGTTAAAGGAGTGTGTATGGCGGAAGAAGATGTGGGTGGAGGGCTTTGAGATGTGGAAGGAGAACTAGGGGAATTAGGGGTGGAACGGAAAAATACTTTGATTGGGGTGGAGATGGGGTTAGGGTGAACTGTCTCTGGACTAAGGTCAGCAAGATTATCTGGTTTTTGCTGCTTCTTAAGGAGTTTGGAGATTGTATTAGGGTTTTCAAAGACAGTTGGAAGGTTTGGGTCAAGATTAGCCCTAGTGTACCGAAGGTTCTTCTTGGGAGCCAGCTTCCGAGCTAGTCCTTTCAAGTTTTGGAAAAGATTTGTATTGCAAGGATTGGATAGGAGTTTGAAAGCCTTTGTGTATCTGTAACTAAGTATAAAGGATATCTGAGTCAGCTCTTTCTTAAGGCTGCAAATGTTGGTACAGGATCAGTTTTGAAGGCTCCTTGACTAATATTCAGATTTTAAGTGTAATTTTTGGTAGACACACAGTACTCTCTAGATCCTGAACTCCCCAGTGGAGTTGCCATTATGTTATCACTCAGGTTGTTCCCTTTGACTCCCAAGGGAATGGCTGCCGAGGTAACCACTAACCAATCTTGTAGCTATAGGTCCTAGTCTACCTGTAACCAGAGAGGGCTCTCTCTTATAGTTTTGGATTTGTTTGATGAGTGTTTAGACTAGTTATGATTATGATGCACTGTTTGTTTGATTTTGGTGGGTTGATGATTTCCTTTAGAACTGAAATATAGAATTACAGGACAGTTTGTTCCATTGGGCAATGGAGTTTGAGATATTAGTGCTCTAGGAGATGGATGTGTGGATACAAAGTGTTGCTGCAGAGCAAGTTAGGCATGTGTTAAAACAATATATCAGATTTGTTGGTGAAAAGTGGAAAAATTAGTAAGTGAAAGGCAATTAAGAATCTTCCACTATGCTAATGAAGAAAACATGAAAGTAATGCTTAAGAGTAGTTAAGAATTCTTAAACAGTATTCACCATGTTTAGGATAAGTTTAAATATGAGAAATTAAGAATTTATATCTATGGATAATTCAGCAGAAAACATATTTAGAAATAGAGATTGAGCATAGGGTGTTCGGACCAAATCCTAGGCTATTCTTTTTCTCTAGTTGCCAAGATTAAGAAAAACATGAAATTATGGAATAACAGGAAACACATACACAGTTAAGAGAAAACTTATTGATTCAGAAAATGACACAGGAATTCTTCAACAACACAAAGCTTTACATATCCATCTTAAACAGCATTGACACCAGCAATCTCCATCAGCAATTTTGATATCAAAAAGTCTTCAGTATACATCAGAGCTCTTCAGGAAGAATTCTATTACAACCGACCCTCAATGCGTTATCTGAGGGGATATATATACAAAATAGGGTATGAAATAGCTTAGTGGAGAGTTATGGTGCAATAAATTGCACCACCAACTCTCTTACAAAAAGTAAGTGATACATAAATGTAACTTTAAATGCTGAGATAGCCGACATTCCTTTGTCAAACAGATTTGACCCTTTTTGGCTGTACAAAATAGGCGGTAGCAATGCTTTAAATGCTGCATTCATTCTGGCCTGATATTTGAGTGGATTGCTGAGTCACCTGTATGCTGTTTGCTGTACCTGTGTGCTGACCTGTTCTGTTGATCTGTTCTGCTGACCTGTTCTGCTGACTTGTATCAAAAAGGAAAACAAGCAAAGTGGAATTATCTAGGCAAAATCTCCAACATTGCTTGCCACCAATCAACTGAGGGTAACTGATGTCTTCTCATTTTCACCACTGTCTCATCTGCCTCTGTGTGTCTATAAAAATTAGGAGGCACCAAAAATAGATGATTAATCTCATGCTCTATGAAGAATAGATTCTCCAGCTTGTCATAGAGGGTCTGTCCAGATGGAGGCCCTGTTTCTTCTGTGGAGCTGGTAGAGGCTGTGATTTGGTTTTCTACATACCTGTTGACCCTTGTCATATACTGCTTATATGGCAGCAGTTGTCCTGTACCGGTCACTAAGCTTGGAAGTCCTTTATCCTGCAAAATAGCCATTTTGGCTCTGAATTCATCTACTTCTACCTTCATTTACTGGCACTTCCTCTCTAGTGTCTGGGTGAAATTCCTCAATGTTAGTACCTTTTTGGCAGTGAGGATTGTTTCAGTCCTGCTGGTTATTTGCATGGCAGCCAGTTCTTCCCTAGTGCGGTTATTAAGGAAATGAATCTTTTTGGTGGCCTGTTCAGGCATTATTCCCAGGGCTGTCCTGGCTCTCTGAATCTCTATATGAGCTATTTCTATCAGCTCTACCTGTTCAAAAATGGCTTGAATGGACCTCCATTGGTCCTGCATAGATTGGAAAATCTTGGCCCAAATAATCTTTTTTATTTCTGCTAGGGTATTGCCTAGCATCAACTCTTTTTCCAGAGTTTTTACTTTGGCCTCCAAGGCCTTTATTTCCCTTTGTTTTTCTGCCCTAGTCATTTTTGACATGTCATAACTGGTCTCTAGCTTGGCCAGTTTTTCCTTAGCAAGATTTATTTCTGTGACCTGGTTCTCCAGCTCTTTGACAGCCTTCATTAACTCTTCCATGCTCAGGCTGGATTCTACTGCTGTTGTGGCTTCTACTGTTGCCCCAGTTGCTAATGTAGCTGTTGTAGGTGCTGGAGAAGTGGGAGGAGCTGTTGTTATTTGTGCTGGAGGGGCAGCTTGGAGGTTTGTTGAGGTCTGTGGTGGCTGGGAGGCAGATTCCCCTTGCTTGTCCTGCATAGCTTTTTCCAATTCTGCCTCCATCTGCAGTATTATCTGGTTCATGACCAGGAGCAACTCCATAGCATTATCCACCTATTTTTCTTGTACAAGCTCTACTGTGTCAGGGTGGATAGTAGGAGGCAATTTTGCCTGCCTCCTCAATGCAGTTATATCATCCTCATTTTTCTTTATAAGGGCTCTGACACCCTTTGGATCTTTTGGGTCATGCCCCAAATCAATAATTATATCCTCCAAAGTTTTTATTCTGTTATCTTTGGTAGAGGAGGACAACCTCTCCAAATCGAGCTGTCTGTTTGTGTTTTTCAATGATTCCTTTAGCTGATGGGTCAGTATTGCCTTATCAGCAAGTGTTGCATACACCATCTCCCCAGTTTGCTTATGTAGCTCAATTTGATCCATGGGGTGTATGTCTTTGGCAAAGACCTCTAGATTAGTCTTGTAGTAATCTGCTGTGGTCTTTGGGTCTGGGATCTTGGGCTTCAGATGAGTGAATATCATCTTTTCTTCTTTGAGATCAAAGGCAGCCATTAATCTTTGCTTCTTGGCTGGGGTTGTGTTGAGGAACTGCTCATATAGCTGCACTCTTAGCAGCTCATTTTGTGCCTTGATCTCCTTGAAACCCTCTTTGACTGTGGCTGGCTTCTTGCCCTGCTGTCTGGAGGAAGATACCTCCACGGTGTGCTACTGAGCCTGTTCTAGCTGAAATGAGCTAGTGGTAGTATGTTGGCTTGTCTGTTTTTCCCTGCTGTGGCTTTCTGCCAGCTCTTCACTTATGTCTCCCTCGGCCTTAGGGTCTATTCTCGGCCTCTTGGCCTCTGGTTGCTATGATGACCCTGTGGGAGGTGTGGTTTCTTCTCTGTCCCTCTTCTTCCCTCTCTCATCATTTAGAGGGGTCTGCAACACTAGGTTTTGCATTTGTTCAGTTTGCAGGGGAGGGGCCTGTCCTGTTTGCTGGTCTTTTGAGGCACTAGGCTGCCCTGTTTCTGTCTGCTGATGTTCATCCATTTTCTCCTTTCCTTTTGTGGTGGTTGTTGTAGTTGGAGCCTGCTGGATGTCCTGTGTTGTTGGGGCAGTAGAGGTGCCTTCTCTTGCTTGGACTGTTTGCTTGGAGACCTGTTGACAAGAGTCCAAGTCAAGAGTCTTTTCTAAGTCCTTTACATTTTGCTCCATTATTTCTTCCTGAGTCAATTCCTCTATTATTGATCCAGGCACCCATTCATCTTGATTAGCAAAATGTTGTACTTGAGGGAGTGGGGCATGTTTATAGGCTAGTAGCCTATATTTAACCCTCCTTGCACTGATGAAACCTTTAGGGTCATAAGGGACCCACCAGAAACTTCTCTTAAGTTTAAGTTGCTGCCCTAGTATTTGGTCAGCTTCTTGCCAACCATCTTTTTTGTTCATTGTAAATGGGCCTAAGTGATCTCTGAATTTCAGGTTGACCTTCTTCTTGGCACTGTGAAAGTGTGTCAGGTCAGAGTTTATAAGCTGCCTATAATACTCTAGGGCAAATAGCCTCATGGGAACATACTTTGGGAGCCTGTAGGGACAGAGCTCACAGCCATAAATTCTGATGACAAAGTGGTTTTGGTACAAGTACCAATCACCAATTTTGTAGCTTCTGGACAGCTGCAAAATCTTCTGCATATCCTTGGATAGTCTCATAGGAGGAGTCCTCTTTAAGAGGCAGATGACTGGATATACAAATTGATTGATGAACTCACAGTATGAGTAGGGGGAATTCTGGACTTGGTGGAAGACTGAAGACCAGAAAATCATAGACCTTCTCTCACCCTGTGAGTCTAGCTTCTTGATGGAGCATTGGAAGCTATCTGTCTGGTAGTACAAGAATAAGTGGTAGATGTATGAGGAATATTTGAATATTGCCTCCCTGTCTAGCCTTGTCAACTGATCATGTATCTTGATGGCAATGTACTTGGCATAGTTGTATTTCATAGCAGGGGGCTTCATGAGGCTATATGCAGAGAGCATGACTAGCACAGTTATATCAACATGTTTGTTTGTGGTGAACCCCAGCACAGAGGTCAACATGTCTATCAATAGCTTGCCAACTTCATTGAAATCTTCATATGAGAAAGGAGGTGGCCCAGAGGGCTGGCAGTCTGCCTTCATGAATTTCCTGGCTATGGCATCAATATCTGAGTCAGAAAGTCTGGAGCCCACATCCAGCAAATAGTCCATGGAGAAGGGGTATAGTAACTGAGTCTCCTTGTAGTTGAGCATCTGGTTGATGGAGTCTGGAGTTATATATAAGATGATGCTCCCAGATGGAGACTTTACAGCCCTGAGATTTTGGTCATAGTTCTCTGCACACAGACGGATGATTTCTGGGAAAGTGTTGACAAAAGGCAGAAAGTAAGTGGGCAGATTAGATTGCCAGACCCCATACAGGTCACTGTTGTCCAAGTGATTGTTTCTCAATTGACAATATTTCTGCAAATGATTTCTTTCTGCCACAAAATCTATGATGAGAGCATCATCGTCCACCAAAGGTATAGCCTCTAGTTCCCTGTTGGGTGCATTTATGGGCAAAACATCCAGAGCAGCTGAAGTTTCCATTGTCTTGGCCTTTGCTGGTGGTTTTACTGTGTTCCAAGCTTGGTGTGAGTTCTGAGGAATGGTCTACTGCTCTTCGTTTGCAGTGAGCAGTTTTGGTAGTTCAAGGGGGCTGTCACAGGCTTATTTAATCTGTGGGGCACTCTGTTTGAGGAAACAGAGTGTTTTTGAGCTGGTTAGCTAGTTACTTGCAGAGGAGTGCTTTAGCAGAGGTGAGGGAAATGTCAACTCATTTGTTTCTACCTGTAGCTTGGCTCTTTAGCTGTTTTTTGTGAAAAACTAGGCAGGCTTTTACCGCGGGTCACGGGTTTCCCTGAAATTTCTTTTGTACAGGGGTTACAGAGGTTTCTCTGGTGGTTTTCTGAGGTGAATTTCAATAATGTGGGTTCTTAAATTAAGTTGTATTGAGCAAGAGATAGGATTTGTATGAAGAACAGGGGACAAGAGGATGTCTGCAGTAAAATACCTGTTTTAATGGCGTACGGGCATTTGCAGCGGTCGAACTGGTTGAATTGTTTGCGGTTGAGTCGACAATGGGGGCAGCAGCGATTCTAGCGGATCACTTTTGCTTTTCGACCATTGGAAATTGAATTTCGCCTTCAGCGGAGTTCCGGGTTGTTTTGCAGAAAATGATAAAAAAAAGGGTTTTCACGCCTTTTTATGCATTTTGGGTGAATTGGCGCCTTTTTTTGATGATGTCATGTTGACATCATCATGGCGCCCGGTACGGAAGAGGTGACGTGGCAGGTGACGTGGGCGCCCAGGTGGCATTGACACGGTGGAAGGGAGGACAGGGCAATGCGCGGGGCAGGGGTTACATGGAGGCACGGCAGCGGAAAAGTGGGGTGACGTCACGCTGACGAAGGCGTGACGTCAGCGTGAGCGGTAGGGCGGTAAGCAGTCTCCCCGGCAGGCCCTTAGGCGGTAAGCGGTTTGGAAGGGGGGGCAGCGAACAACTCCCGCGCCTGACGCGTGGCGGGGGTACGGCGGTAATACCGCCCATCCCCCGGACGCAAAAGGCCGAGCAGCTTTGTGGGCAGATCGACCACCCACCGTTGGATGGCGGGGCGGGAGATCTGACGGCTGGCGGCAATCGGGATATGCTGGCGCTTTAAACAGCAGGGGACCTGCCCGCTTAATTTAATAATTGTTTAATAAATGGGCGCGGGGGGTTTATAACCATAGGTTTTTGGGTTTTTTCGGGTTTATTTGAACGCGCTTTTTATCAAAGTTTATTATTTCAAACTTTATAAAGAAGGGTTTAGGGCGAAGAAAGGTGAAAGAGGGTTATTAAGGGCGGGGAAGGTGCTTTTGCCTTTTTTAACCATAGTTTTCTTGAATCCATATTTATTTAGGAGGGCTTAGGGCTAATACTAACCCTTGAGGGGTTAATATTTCCCAAGGAAGGGATTTATCTGTAGCACTGGGGGAAGGGGGAAATTAGGGAGCTGTAACATAGGTTAGTGATTAATATGGTTTGTGAGGTGAGTGAAGGGGTGAAACCAAGTAAAATGGAACTTGACTTAGGGTATTGAGGATAGACGAAAATGATACAACCAGGATGTTTTTACACAAGAAATGTGGCTTCTTTTCATGCTTGAACTCCATGGTTTTGACCAAGTGGTTTGTGATGTAAAGGAGTAGAACTGGAGACCTGAGCAAATCTCAAGGCCCCTGGGGATGTTAGTAAGAAATGACTTCTGCGGAAAAAGTGGGGAAGTTAGTAATGCTTCCAATGCTTGTCCTTCATTCTTTTTCTTTGATGCCCACACCCTGACTAGCATAAGTTTGTTTTGCACTTAATAGGCCAATTGCTGATGGCCTTCCATTTCTGCAACCTCATCTACCTACCCCCCTACTTTGCCTAGCATTTTTTGTTTCTTCTTGGAGGGTGCATTTAGACTTGCAGACCCTTTATGTGCCTTTTCTTTTCCATTGGCTTTTTTCCTTTGATGTCTTATCTAGTACTACCCTTATTTCTTCCAAGGCCCCAGATTAAGCAGTTGGGAACCTTAGTTTCTCTGCCTAACTACTGATCTGCCAAGATTAAACAGTTTGGACAGATTTTTTTCTCTATTCTACAACCAAAATTGAAACATGGCATGATCCAGATTAGACTGTGGGATCATCCATCAAAACTTTAATAGGCATGAAGGCATGTACACACCTTGTATTTCCTTGAAAATATGGGATCTTTGTATCAACAAAGTAGAGCATATTTGGCATTAAAACTTGCCAATCATGAAATATGAAACCTATTGGTATAGGTATCCAACAACTGGAACAAAAAATTGTGCAGTTCCTGAGGGCATCTTATAGTCAGCTTCTTGGTCACTCGCTGCAAAAATTGCATAATTCCTAAGGGGAATCGTGATTCAGCTGCTGGGAGCTTGGCAGCAAAAATGTGCAATTCCTGAGGGGAACTGGTAGTCAGCTACTGGCAACTTGGCAGGAAAAACTGCGCAATTCCTAGAGGGAACTGGTTGTCAGCAGTTGGAGCTTGGTAGAAAAAACTACGCAATTCTTGGAGGGAACTGTCAGTTGACTACTGGGAGCCGCTGGTGGGAAAAACATCATTAATGCTGGGAGGTTGGGATGTTGGTCACCTCTACACAATTTCTGAGCTGAGAGGATTGCTCAGTGGTAGAGGGCTTGCTCATGAAAACTACACAATTTTTTTGGGTGAGCAGCCGGTCGATTGTCGGGAAATTTGGCTGGAAAAAATGCATAATTTTCTAAGTGAATAGCAAGTCGACTGTCGGGAGAGTTGGCTGGAAAAACTGTGCAATTTTTTTAGGGATATAGGGACAGGAATTGGGTGTCTATTTGTCATGTCTACATAATTTTCTCAATCAGTGAAGTGGGCAATGTTTATAACCTCTGTGCAATTTTTTAGGGGAGTTAGTCCTACGGTGGCTACCGATTCAAACTCTTTGGTTAACCATCATGAAGGTTGATTGATTTTCTTGAGAACAACACAACTTGAAATGGATTGCTTAGTGCTTCTATGTTTTCCTGGGTGACAGTCAATCAAGTCGATGGTGGGGTGATGGTCAGACTATTAGAGGGGAATCTGATAATTAGAACTTCAACAAAGTGACTATGTGTGTGAATGAGTGAAAGATGCATACGTGATCTTGGAAACACATACTTACATGACTTGATGACAAGATGACTCAAACCATCCTCACATACATGCTCAACATCACTAACTGATAATGTAAGAAATAACTGCAACACTTGTAATTGATCATTGGTGGACCGTGAGGACGGTTGCGCGACAGTGAATGTGACTCTGTGTGTGAGTGTGACATATGTTTTCATAGTGAACACAATAAGTATACACGAAGAAAATAATTTGAGTATAACCAAAACATGGTCGCAAGCATGACTTTGACATCAACATGCAAGGATTTGGGTGAAATGATCAAGCAAGGTGGGTGCACAGACTCACACAAGCTCATGAAGTGATCCCGAGTGTGTGTAGTCATCTAGTGAAAATCTCAAGGGAGGCTCCGAAATTGGGTGCAGGCCAAAATTTTTGAGGGTGGTTGTAGTCGCTACAACACACTACTACACAAACGGTACTTTTAAGACATCTTCTTAAGACAAAAGAATTTCTGTCTTAAAAAGTAACTTTTTGTTTAAGTATTTTACATTAAAATTTAATATTAATTGAATTGTATTAAATAGAAATTTTAAGGAAAAAATAGTTTTAGACAAAAATATTTTAGGACAAAACTTCATATTTAAGACAAAAGCAGTTTGAGACAAAAATATTTTCAGACAAAATTTTATATTTAAGACAAAAACAATTTTAGACAAAACTATTTGAAGATAATTTATATTTAAGAAAAAAAATTAAGTCAAAAATATTTTAAGACAACTTTATATTTAAGACAAAAACAGTTTGAGACAAAAATATTTTAAGACAAAAATTTATACTTAAGACAACGATCATTTAGGATGATGCCAATTATGATGAAACCCATTTAAGACAATTAACAATTAAGACAACACCGTATCAATTTAAGACAATATTATTTAACACCTGCAAAATCGACTCTGATAGTGCACCCTAAGTCTACAACCGTGTAAGCTACTACTCTCTTGCACCTATATTGAGGCTATTATTTCACTTACCATTCACATGATCTTATATAAAGACAACAATTTGTTGGGCTCTTCGTTTTGTGGCGGTAGCTGACCCTGAAGAACGCAAAAAAATTTCCTAGTAAGATTTCCCAAACATCAATTCCTCTCTTGTCCCTTCGATCTATGTTGATACCATTAGTGATCTACTGGTGCCTATGGTGTGTGTTAACAAACATGACTATAACACCTTTGGAATCAAGTTTCTTCATGAAGTGCATCATGGGAGTTATGTGACCTTGCATTGGGTATGGGAATAGGAGGTCATGCAACGATTCCGTGTTGCGACCCATTGGATGGTTGGATTGTGAGCAACATCATTAATCGGCTACCGACTAATTTACTCACACTCACATGTATTGTAATATAAGGATTGGGTGGAGTTAGTTTAGCACCAACATTTTTTTTTAAGAAGAAGGATACTGAGGTGATTAAAATTGGTTGGAATATGGGAAACTTTTGCAGTAGCTGTGTTTGAACTATGTTTTTTTTATATTAGAAATGGATTTAGTACCATTAAAAATATTTGGGGAATCTAGAAACTTGAAATATAACAGTTGTAACATGGATTTACAAAAATATTTATAAGATTTTTATCGAAATTTTATCTAAATTTTTATTAATCTGTTTAGACTATTGTTTTTTAAAATAAAAGTGTTTATATTGGGTAATTGTGTTTTTATGGTGAAAATAAATTTAGGGCTAATAAATGACTTACTAATGAACCATAAATGCAGGGAGCTATATATGTCCAGCCTTAAATTTTGACAAACCAATAATCCAACTATAAACATATACAAAATCATGCCAACTATAAACCTATGGAGTCATCTAACCAGGTGGAGGAATTTCCCGAATGGCCAAAAGTAGCTGGAATCCAGGCAAAAAAAATTCAAAAAATCTGGTAGATATTGTTTGAATCGTCTTTTTCATGGTGGAAATAGATTCAGCACCATCAAATACGTCTAAGACATCTAAAATTTTGAAGTTTAACAACCATAACTTGGATTTACAAAAATCCTTACCCAATTTTCTCTAAATATAACCAAAATTTCCATAACTTTCCGAGCAACTCCTCAGTGTAGTTAGACTACACTTAAACATATACAGCTCTATACATTTACTTCCCATTCAATATTTGTCACCTCATTTTTTGCTGAGAAAAATTTGGTGTGTTTAGCATTCGTTTTCTTTTCACTAGAATCACTGATACTATGATCTTTGTCGCACGACTAACTTATTGGCCATACCATACACGACATGTCACATGAGGGTATATTTTTCTTAGGAGATATAATTCTGTGTATATCACAATCTCTGGTTATTTTACAATACTTTGACTCGATGCTTAGAGCATAGCAGTGGCATGCATTGAATCCAAAAATATTGAAAAGCAAAAACTGTGAGATACAAGTAATGAGAAATGACATATGCTATGAATTTATAGTTCACAATGGTAAGTAAGTGCCGAATCTAAAGAGACATGATGTAGTGGGTACATTCATCAATCAATCAATCATTCTACGTGCTTATGAGTAGAGTACAAACGTGTGTCTGTGTGTTCGTTCAGATTTTTGTGTTTGGGCCAAATGACTTGACATGGCAGGAGGTGATTAGATGATTGACATGGAGGCCCTGGCATTAGAGTAAGGAATGGATTGACAAGGATAAAGGGGTTAATTAGAGGCCAGCTCAGATTTATAGAAGTGAGGGAGTGACTGTCTAAAACAAAACATATAATTTCTATTGCTACATCTTGTACGGGTGTAAGGATGTTAACAGATATAATTTAATGTGAAAAGTGGAAGAAAAGATGGGATACACGAGGCAATGAAGAAAAGATTGAATAAATGGAGTTAATTGAATCATTCATCTATCTATATATCTATCTATCTATCTATCTATATATATATATATTATATATTATTATATATATTATATATATATATATATTATATATATAATATATATATATATATTATATATATATATATATATAATATATATATATATATATATATATAATATTATAGATTAGTGGGTGAGGGAGAATTTATTCCATATGGGCGTGCTCAATTATTTGGATGCTAACTACTTTTTCTTCACATGTTAACATGAATCGGTTCAGTTGTTGTGTACATCAAAGCATCTATGGATATGCTCCTTCCTTTGTTTTTTTTTGTGTTGTTTTGAGATCCATTGATCAGTCATACCATTTTCATCACTCATATAACATCTATCCAATCACCATCTATCGAATGAACAACTAGAATGCCTCAATCGTGCCCTGGTTATTTAGGGCAATCATATCTTGTTCTTTGTGCTCTTGTTCTCTTCATGTAATTGTCATTCTGATCTAATGCATACATGAAAATACAACCATAAGCCAAATTAGCATCCATTTCTTGCAAAAAACAGAAGAATTTTTGGGTGAAAACAACTAAATGGAATTGGGTGTGCCCGACCTTAGGGACAGGGCGATGCAATATAGACAGCCCTCTAGATAAGTGCACTGCAACACACCTTTTGATGATGAAAGGGTGCGATGATCCCAGGTTTGAAAATTGAAACCCGAGGGGCCCCAAAAACTCAAAATGTTTTCCTAAAATTGAAAATGAATGATATGAAATGAAAGAGAATAGAGATAGATCTTACCTGGTTTGGATGACACAAGGAATGCTACACTAAATGTTCCACAATATGCTGGTGAACTTCAATGTAAAAACTACTCCAAAGCACCAAAATCAAAGAGTAAAGGTGAAATGGTAAAAATGAATGGTAAAACTTGTTTTTATGTTTACTTCATGCACATTAATCAAGTAAACATTAGTTTTTATTCATTTTATCCATGAAATAGTTATTTTTAATCTATTTTGATGGTGTTTTGAATAGGTTTGATAACTGACATGCAAATTTTGACATGATCAAATGTAAATTGAACATATTTGACCACAAAGCAAAATTTTATCTCTTTTTTCGAGCTTTGTTAAAAACGGAAAAGGAAACCCCTTGGGGTCGTCTTTAAGCTTTTTTTGGACACTCTAAACATGAAAAGATTGTCGAGCGTTTGTGATTTCCAATTTATTAATGCATAGGAATTGATATCTACTCAGTATGAGATTAACTACGAAAAATGAATACATTGATCAAACATGGTCAACAAGTTCTCTCTCGTATTGTTTTATAACTTTTTGGACTTGAGAGACAAATCTATGAAAAGGAAATTTTGGAGTTTCCTTTTCATCCCTTTTCAAACTCTCTAAACATTGAATGGACTCAGTTATCTTTGTTGTTAAAATCATTAAACGCATCAAATTGCAACAAACTTGTCCATCTAGACAAGACCGAGTTTCACCTTTGCTAGACTCATTAAAGCATCAAATAGCGATCGGTTCATCTGAAGGGTGGAATTATACAACAGGCATATGTTATCCTCCTCAACGTTGATAAAAATAAAGAGGTACTAGTCAACAATGACTGGGGAAAATGAGAAAAAGGGGAGAACACTTTATGGTAGCAAGTCGCTCTTGAACATGACGCTTTCACCTAAACACCATGACTATGTGGGTTGGGTCATTCAACTTGATGGTCATCACACTGTTGGTTTATCATACCATCCATCAAGGCCCTCTTGCGATGAGTCGCTTCTTGTTGACATCAGCACATTATCCAAGAAGTTTACTTAGAAACACCCCTTCAGTACCTTGAGGCTTGCATACATCAATGGCAGTTTTCTCACTTCCGATGATAGGTTGACATCACTGGCCTTTGACCGAAAGACTTTGTATGGTGTTGGACATCAACTCATTTATTCACACCATGCAAAATGTAATATAGTACCTTGAGGGTCATTATCATTATTGGTGATTCCTCTCGTGTATGTTAACGACTTACATCATTGGCTAGTAATCAGACGATGTCTTCCCATGTTCAACTTCAGATCATCTATTCACATGGTTTGAATTTTAATTGAGCGAAAGATTGAACAAGATTGAAGACCCCGATCTAGTTTCATCCATCTGGGTTGCGATATTTTTAGGAGTACTAAATCAAATGTACAATAGCCTTACACTCATGGTCATCCATTCATGGGTTTATATCTATAGACGACTATATTTGTACATGTAATGAAATTTTATAAGATGAGCATGGGTATGCCTTCCCTCAACAAGTTCATGATAAAAAAATCAAACTATCATGATAAATGTATTGTAATTGACGCAGGTCACCTTCCACTTTGAAACCTCCTCTCCACATAGTAAAGTATTTCACTCGACATACATATTTTCAACTTCATGCTTTAGGGGGAAACTGTTACAGATCCATTTGGGCACATCAACCCCGACTTACAGATTAGTACTATTAGGGCCCATCAAATCGTAATTTAGTTATTACATTCCCTAATGAAGTCAACCATCCAAATGCCTACTTCCAAAGAGATTCCATGACTAAAATCATCCAAAAACTACCTCTAAGAAGATCAGTGCAAGCAGGAGTTTATCAGGGTGCACTGCAGTGCAACCCAGTACACTTCCAGGGTGGATGGCAGCGCACTTGAGCCATCTTTGGCGTGCGCTGGGCAAATTTGAGTGAAATATGCATTGGGGTTTGGAATATTCCTATCCATAGGATGCATCTAGAATTTTCCTAAGGATATCCACTCCTTTGGGCTCAAAATTGGATGAGGGAGCAAGTTAAGGAACGTCATTCCCTTTATCCCTTCCTCCATGGAACTAAATCCTATGTTTTTGAGGGCATTCATTGTCACCATTTATGGCATATCTTCTTTCATTCACCTATAAAAGGACCACTCATCTAAGTGATCAGGGTTGTAAATCGTTGAATTATAGTGAGGTGTTGTTCGTATGAGACTTGAGTTGGTTTCAAGTAGTGTAATGATTTCAAAATGTCTTGCTTGTTATGAGGAGAGGATGGGATTGTACTGGAGGAGTGACACTGAATCAAGCAAATTGGGTTATAACTCTTCCTTTTACTAATAAAGTGTTCAAATATTTTTCCATATGTTTGTATTTTTTATTGATGCTTTCATATGTGTATTATGCTCTTGATTCCATTCTATATTTAATCAATAGATCATTATCATATGATTTGTTCGGTTTTTGTCTTTTGTCTGTGTGTAGGTACTTTTCAAGTAGATTAAGTACATAAAGGAGTGACATAATTGGTGAAGGGAGATAAGGTGTAAGTGAAAGCTTCAAGTAGGCTTCTTTACTGTCTTATTTAAACTATTGGTTATAGAAAAAGTAGACAATTCTTTGCACTGTTGTTCTAGACATAGCTACTAGTCTAGGGGTTTATTTGTTTATCCAAAGACACTAAAACTTCCCAAAACATGCCATTCACCTGTCGTGGGAATGATTCTCGATTCAATTTTACCAACTAAACTTCTCCACCATCGATAATCTTCCCTATGACATAGGGCCGAAGCCAATCCATCCTAAATTTCCCTACAAAATTATCAAAATTGTTGTCATATAAAAAGACCATATCATTTACCTTGAAGATGTGCAGTTTGATGTGCCAAACGTGACAGGCCTTTTCATGCTCATTTTTTACCTATGGATATGCCATTCGTGAAAGGCCTTTCCATGCCAGGCTATGCACAGACTAGGTACAATATACCCTATTGGCATACTAGCTTCCATGCCATAAACTAGTTTGAACGATGTTTGTCCGGTCAGCTTCTTCCAAGTCATTCTATAAGCCCATAACATCTAGGGTATGCACACATCCTAGTCGTTTCTTTGAGCATTGAAAACCTTCATGAGTGCACTCTCTATTACTTTATTAAACACTTCCACCATCCCATTAGCCTGAAGATGATAAGGTGTGCTCTTCTGATGTTACACCTGAAACTCCTCCGTCATCGCATTGATTTTCTCATTGAGAAAGTGTATACTACGATCACTCATTAGAATTTTTGGACAACCAAATCTTGTCAGTACATGGTCAAAGATAGATTTTGTAGATATCATGCTCATACAGTCTTTCACAAGCTGTGCCTCTACCCATATGGTTAAATATTCAGTCATCGTGATGATGTACCGTGCACCTGTCTTCTTTCCTAGCGGCTGAATTGGTCCTACAAAGTCAATCACCCACTTCTCGAAGGGCTGTAGTGATACCTCTAGATTCAACAGTAGCTCATTCCTGTGCGAGGATCTGCCAATCCTTTGGAAAGCATTCCATGCCCTACAATATGCTTTTGAATCCTTATGCAAGGTTTGCCACCATAGCCCAATGCATAGCATATTCTTCCTTGTTGCTTTTCCTGCATAATGACCTCCCGCAGCTCTGTCATGAGCCTCAGTGAGGATGTTCTTTCGTTGAAACTCTGGCACATAATATCACAATATTCTGACCACATTTTGTACAAGTGCCCTACAATGACAAAAAACTATGTCGCGCACACCAGCAGTTCCTTCTTTTGTTGGTTTGTATATCCTTTTGGAGTTGTACCTATCATTAGGAAGTGTATAATATCTTCAAAGTGACATTCTATGATGCACACTACAAAGATCTTTGTGTTAGGTAGCCCCTCCTCTAAATTAGTAGGTTCCTATCCTGTTTTGATGCATGACAAATGATCATGTCCAGCATTCAAACGTCCTCGTTTCACAATAGCCTCGAAATCATACTCCTATAACAACAACAACCACCTGCATATCTTTCCCACCAACACTGGCTTGTTGTCCAGGTATTTTAATATGGAATGGTCCATATATATCTTAAAATGTCCACCTAACAAATAGTGCCTCAACTTCTGGAGCACGTACCCCATAGCTAAACCTTCGTGTTATGTTGTGGAATAATTTTTCTCCACTTTGCACAACTGTCTACTTGCAAACGCTATAGGATGATCCAAGTCCCCTTCACTGACCTATGTCAGTACTGTTTCCAGCGCAATACATGACACATCCACATGCACATGAAATTCCTTCTTCTAATCTAGGAAGACTACGATCAGCACGGTGACCATCTTCTCCTTCAGCACATCCAATCTCTTATAGCATTCTTCATTCCAACAGAATGTAGCATCCTTTTCTAACAATTTTTCCATCGGCATGGTAATATGGACATAACTCTTGATGAATTTCCTATAGTATCCTGTATGCCCCAGTGTTGCACACAACTCTTTCACACCCATGGACACCTTCAAGTTGATTACGACCGTGATCATAGCTGGGTCTACCATCAAGTGATTTATGCATACAACATGGCCTAGAAAGTGTAATGCCCCACTTAAATCTTATCCTACAAATTTTGTTAATGTTTACATTATCTAAAAATATTGAGAAATATAGGTCTAATATAAAATTCATGATTTCCATTATTTAAATTCTCCACTTACCTTCTCAAATTGAATATTGGGTAGAATTTGGTCTCCTTCCATTATTTCAAAATGTATGTATTCATTTCACATTACCCAATGTACCCTCACATTTATTAAGGAGAAGACATGGTCCTCTCCATGTAATTACATTCCACATTCCCCCATGTACCCTCACATTTACTTGGGAGAAGACATAGTCCTCTCCAACTCATTATCAATATATGTATTCATTTCACATTACCCAATGTACCCTCACATTTATTAAGGAGAAGACATGGTCCTCTCCATGTAATTACATTCCACATTCCCCCATGTACCCTCACATTTACTTGGGAGAAGACATAGTCCTCTCCAACTCATTATCAATATATATATTCATTTCACATTACCCAATGTACCCTCACATTTATTAAGGAGAAGACATGGTCCTCTCCATGTAATTACATCTCACATTTCCAAATGTACTCCTAGCTTACTTGGGAGAAGAAAAGTCAACTATAGGGATGGGTGAGAAGTGAATGACATTAATGAGAGGTGGTTGAGATGGAGAAGGGAATGAGGGTATAAAAAGGGAAGGGGGAAGGGAGAAAAAGGGGGGAGTTTTGGGAAGGTTGGGGTTCTTACTTATGATTATGGGGGTTGGTGGTGATTGTTTGGACTTGTTATGATTTTGGGAGACCTTGGAAACCTATGGAGGTTTCTTGGGTTTGAGAGGAGGAAAGTATTATTATCTAGTTTTGCACATTCTTCTTGAGGACACACTATATCTGGTTGGACTTGGGCACGGAGGGCTAGGGAACTTGTGGAGGTTTCCTGGGCTAGGAAATTGTTTCCTATTTGGCTGGGAGGTAAATCCAATTGGGTCGGTGAGAAGGAGTGTTCAACTGGAGCTATAAGACAAAGGTATCATCATCAACCGCCGGAATAGGTATTTTTCCATGCACTACTCTTGTTAAGTTGATATCAATGGAATGCTCACCTTAATTTATGTTTATTATGATAAAATGATAAGATGTTAAATGTTTAAAGCTTTGTGAGAAGGTCAGCAAGCTCCTTTTATTACTTGCAAATAAAAAAAAATAGATCTGTTAGTGTATAATAGATTGAGGCTCTAATAATAGGAATCAGGTTCTTACATATGGTATCAGAGCGAGGTTCAAACCCTGGAATCTCCATCCGCTTCTGTAGATCAAAATTTGTCATTTCCAAAAATATAATTTCCTTTGAAATCTTCCATTACCACCATTGTTCTGAAACATGGAGAGAAAGTCGATGAATGTTGAAGAGCACGTAACAAATGCAGTGGGAAGCCTCTGTGTGAGATAAGGAATAGTAAGTATACATACACAAAGCTGTTCTACTACACTTTTAACTCCAGGATTTGGTTGTTCAAAAACAAGCGCAGTCGATCCAATGATATTGTGTTCACCCGCTCCTCCTCCTGTCGGACCAGATCCATTACCGTTTTTTTAGTCACATGCTACAACTACCTCACACTGAGCACTCGTCAGCTCTTACAGCTCGAAATTGAGATGTCAGGATGCCAAACCCACAGAAAACGGAGTTGTGTGGTCAAGAGAGAGCGAACTATTCTTTCGCCTTCTACTAAAGAATATCATGTCTACGCCATATTTTTGGAGGCTTACGCCATATTTTTTGAGGCTTCTCTCTCATTTAGAGATGTGAGGCCAACAAAGCAAACGTAAGATAGAAGTAATGCCCAATCTGTTGATTATTTACTTCCAAGTTCGAGAGAAGGTATGTTGGATTATAATCTAGCCTTTATAAATTTGATTAGACTTTTTATTGGAATCATATGCTTTCAATTGTTTCTATATAAACTAGAGATGAAGGATGGGAATATAGTATTAGTATAAATATAATTTCATGTTATAACGTTGTCCGTGGCATGCTCAGGAAAGTGGCATTGGTCTTGTTCAAGTGCATTATCTATTTCGAAGCTTAGAATTTGGACAAACACTAGCACTGAAGTCTATCCATTAAGTTTGGGTGGGAAATCTATTATGGGTTTCAAATCTATCTCTACATAGCCAACTGGCTATATGCACCATTGAGTTTATGAATGAAAGTATAGCACTTCAATTGGGTATCCTTGATTCAGGGAAGAAGGTAGATGAGAGATTGTTGGATCATGCTATATTCAACTTGGTATATCCTTGATTCAGGGAAGAATGGAGATGAGAGATTGTTGGATCATGCTGTATTCATTATGAGCAAGAAAGAATCAGTCGACAGATGGAAGATGTATCAATCTCCACTTACACCACGATTGGAGTTTGTCCAGAACCTGTGGAGAGTTAAATGTTGGTGACGGAATTTAATAGAAATGCGGGAGGAGAATTAGGGGATAACATATTACAATGGATGATGTTGGTTAGTTTGGTATTTTAGATAGAGATCTTGGGATGTCGATAGAAAAAAAAAAATCTACCCCTTAGTACCAGAGGGTAAGGGTTTAACGTATTCTATGTGGCTACGAACGTAGGAGACTAAGGGTTTAACTTATCTTAGCGTGGCTAACCCTTGGACATACACATAGGAGAATAAGGGTTTATCTTAATGTGGCTAACCTGGAGGATTTTGTCAAAGGACAAATAGTTTTTCTTTTTTTTAGATTTTGAGTATCAAACCTCTCTTAGGCAAGAAAAGCACTTTCCTTATCCCTTCTTTGGAGGGGAGGTGTTACTCATGTTGGATTTGGCGATTTACTACAGAGTGTCATGGCACAGGAGAAACAATTATTTTTATACAAAATATTTATAAGGTGAGAACTATTTTTGCGATATTTTGGAATAAATGAGGGAGAGCGGTGTTGTTGGTAGGCCTTTTATATAATCCTGTGATTAATGGGTTCTGCAAGGTAGGGAATGTAGATGAAGCGAATAAGGTTGTGCAGGAATGCATGACACTGGTTGTAGCGCAGATAAAGTTACATATACCATTTTGATAGTTGGCCATTGTATGAAAGGGCGCATGAGAGAAGCTATTAACCTTTTTAATGAAATGTTGTGAGTGGGTTGTAATCCAGATAGTGTATCTGTGCAGGCTTTTATATCTTGTCTTATAATGGCAGCCATGCCCAATAAAGCAACAAGTATGCTTTTGACCGTATTGGAAAAGGGCTACACTCCAGGCTTGTTTTCTTGCAGTTCAATCATTCATGACCTTTCAAGGAAAGGGAGGAGCAGGATGCAACTGAATTAGTTAAAGCTTAGTTGGAAAGAAAAGATGCTTCTCTTGCAAGAGGTTAGCATGCAACAGTGATGCATGGGAACCATTATCTGTGTAATTGTTATGACAAATATGTATCTTATGCACCTGATTCAGAAAACTTACAAGTTAGAGCCTTATGAGAAGTCCTTGGTGTATCTCACTTTTGGTTGGATAATTCCCTCATCTACAAACCATGGGATGTGGCTTCCATCCATGAATCTCCATAACTCTGCCAATACTCTGCCCATTGGCAGAGAGCTCTGTACTCTATGCACGACACTGACCATTTTACACATGAGAAGAGAGAAGAATTGCTGCCCTTTTCACTGAGTTTACATAAATGAATTCTTTTATTTAAATTAGATTCATTTTTCTAGCTCAAGCTGCAGGATCAAGAAGTGGTGTCTTAGTTGCAATTAGATTGGGGCCATTGTACTGTTGCCAGTTCCAATCTTTCCACAGTTCAGCTTTGTTTGTCTCATACAGAGGTATTTTAGACTTCTAGCAAGATTGCAATGATTTCTGGTGCAAGTGCTTCTAGTCACAAAAAGCTTTCTTTGTCTCTTATTGATTTTTGGCTCATTACATCTCACATTTTTTTTCTCAATGAGGTTTGGATTTCTCTTTTAAGCAATTGGCCCTGTTTTGTGATACCGTAGTTCTAGTTACAACAGAGTTCTAGTCCACTACAAACTATCTCTCCTTGAGCTCTGATTATACTCTCCAAATGTTGATTCGAATGCTCTCCAAAAGTTAAATTGAATGATTTAACATGACCACATTCAGGCATAATGTGGTGTTTCCATACCATGAATTAAGATTTTACCCTGGCACATAGAAATGTTTATAGTATATACAATGCACAAGAAGGGTGCACAAGCGGGGGTGTATATTTGTCACATAAGTCATGATATTTATTCCTTAACCAATTGCCCAATGTTTAGAACTGATATTTTTTACCCAAACAAACATGTGGGTCGCAGTTTTCTTGAATATGCCTTCAATATTCCACCAACCCTAAAGACAAGGCCACCTTTTAGATTGTGGTTCCATGGATACAACTCATCTAAAAACATCGATTTTTTCAAACATATTCCCTCGATCTTTAGTTTTTTTTCCATCAACAGGATAAGATGTAAATTCTCAAATTTGGTGATGCCCTTTGCCCAATCTAATATCAGCTTTGAACCTCTCTAAATTTGCATAGTAGTTATACCTTTTTTTCCTGACCCACTTGTTTAGAAATTTAATGTATTGCAGCACATTATCCACCCTGATGTCCTCTTCTTCCTCCCATTTTCCTTCCCAGTTTCCCTAATTCATGTGAAGGTATGAATCTATATTGCGAGAGGCTTTCCTCAACCTTTAGTGCAATTAGAATAGTGCTTACAACAGGATCCGTCTTGACAGATTCTTGTTTGTTGTCATGATCACTTCAACTACGATCCATGCTTGATCATTAGCATGGCACAAATCGTTCTTGAGCATACCATCCGTGTAGCAGCACCAACAAACTAACATGCGTAACACCATGCCAACTCAACTCAAGACTCATTGGCATCATCTGTGAAATCTCTCAGTTGAATCGGTTAGTGCCCATATACCCTTGCCATTTGGTGATTAAATTTGATCAGGTCCACTCCAATGTAACTTCCAAATGATGGGTTTATAGAAATCTTGGGAGTTTGTTGTTCTCGTGGATGACTTTGTAACCAATGCATTGATGGCAGATTCTATCTATTCTCTTGTACAAATCTATATATGGAAACACTCCATTTGTAAATTATCATGCAATCGTAGTGTTCATCATACAATGTTACACTATAGGTACACAGTTTTGTATTGATTGGTTCATAGGATCGAACTCTATCACAGTTGTTTGGACAATTAAGAGTTATAGTGATTTCTCATATTTTTTCGATCCCTGCTATTCTTGTAGCTCATTCTCTTGTACCCAAAATAAACATACATTTGATCCAATCTCTGTCTTAATCTGCATTATCTCTTTTGGCTCTGTTGTCCCCTTGTTTTCTTGTATGTTTTGGGTTTCTTGTTATGCGTTACGCTTAAGGTTTTAAGTAACAAATCTCTGCAATGCCCTTAACACACTTTTGCCACACCAATGCTCTTCTGTAATCCTAACTGCTTCTGCTTTGTCAAGTTTCTGTTTACTGGAGCTCAACACCCGTGGTGATTGGAATAAAGATGCAAGTGTGCATGCTTGTCATTTCTTCTAGTGGGCACTCTATTCTATGCAAGCATATCCATGTGGGCTAAGCACATGCCTTCTAGGTGAGTAGGGTTAGGTTGTAAGGTGCATCACTGGTTATCAACGTTCAAAGTATTTTCTGTCCTCCTTGTCTATAAAAGAAAAACAGGTTACATCACATAGATAAAGAAGTTAAGAGTGAGATAATATATTACATAGATAAGGAAGTTAAGAGGGAGATAGCTCAAGTTCTGGGAGGGTGTATTTGCTAATTCTTAGCTAATGTAGTTTCCTTCTTTCAACTTAATAAAAGGTATGTGATTGAAGCTACCATTTTGTTCAGTGTCATAAATTCCAGAATTTTGGTTTATGTAGAATTAGTACCTACCGTCCACTCTGCAGAATTTCATATAAACATGATGTGTCTGCCCATTTGACTCTACAGTCCAACTTTTCTCATATACACTGTCTGTTGTTTGGAGAGTGTTAGGGAGTTGAGTTTCCTACTTTAGGGTATTTGTTTATAAGAAGTGTAGATCTGCGTACCATGACTTAAATTCAACAAGACTACCTTTGTATTGATAGAAATGCTTAAGAGATCCTTACACGAGAGGGATGCAGTTTTACCTTTGTAATGATAGAAATGATGAAGAGATCCTTACATGAGAGGGATGCAGTTTTGGTTTATTGAACTGCTGAAAGTTCTGTGGCTTAGTCGGGACCTGTTGAATTTCCTGATGAAGGCATTATTGGCATAAAAAAAAAGAGCTTTGCAGAGAGGAGCCTCAATTTTATGACAAGTTGAGGCCCCGGCTTCAAAAAAATGAAAAGATGCTCCATTCCTATTTGACTTAACCTTTTTATGGCAGATCCAACAAGAGATTTTGTTGCTACAATGACTTGGGAGAAATTCTGGGAAGAGGGGTTGGTGCCCCCTCAACCACAAAGATGAGAGGAGGTTAGAGAGACCCTTGTGGAGAAGACCTTGTTGATGTTTGTAGCTCGGAATCTTGGATATGTACTTCCACACAGGTCTAAGTGTCAAGATGTATGGAAGTCATCCAAAGTGTAAATTTTAATTAAAGGAATTATAAAGTGAACTACTTTTTATAGAAGTGGGTTTAATCTAATGAAATATAAAAGCGCTTTTACATTAGTGAATTGGATGAATCTAGATTATTGGTTAGAACTTAATCTCAATTGTTAATCTCATTGAGAGATTAGAGGTATGGAGATTTGGTTATTAATGGTTAATTGATTCAGTCAATAACTAAAGTTTATAAAAGCCTAGCTAAGTGAAGGAGAAAGATACAAGAGAGAGAGACATTGAGTAATCATAGCATGGGCGATAAAGGAATTCCATCTAGTGAGTAGCTCCAAGAAGACAATGAGCAGAATATTGCAGCAAGAGGATCAACCAAATGCAGGCCGTACATGCCAGCATAATAGCAGTCATACAATGCAGGAGCTTGTGCAGGTCATACAACTGACATGTGTATGGCCGGACAGTTGTACAGGAGCAGTGTGTGTTTGTACAACAGGTCATTGTACTCAGTGAAGTTTGAACTTCGGTCTCCCTGGGCTTCGCCCATGTGACTTACCGTCAAACCACACATCACTGTACTCACAAATATAGTTGGAAAACATAAACTGTAAGGTTCTAGGGTAAATTTATATTTTTTTTTGCCCCGGATTTCTTTAACTAGCGAGGCTCTATAACAAAGCTATGAGGCAACGGAATAGTACAATGAATGAGCAATATAATTCCTTTCCAACCAGCTCTGTAGTGCTTTCTCCACAACAGTCTTCCCAAAATTGGGCTAAGGAGCCTTTCAACAACTCAAATGACCACAATCCTAAGCATTCTCTTGATAGAAAAGTGCCCAGATTTGTGTGTAAGATAACAGCTACAGCATATAATCTTCCAAAATTTAATGTTGTCTTGTTCTACTTGATCATGAAGAATAGTGGAAAGGGTCATTGCAGCTTAGAGATGTTGAGGTGGTTTCATTGGATTACGGACTTCATGTTAGCAACCCCATGTTGAAGCATAGTTTGTGAAGGCCATTTTTGTGGTGAGATGATGGGGCCCTCAAATGCCCAAGGAGGACACTTGTAATGTTGTTCCAATATTTACATTAAGGAGCTCCAACAGTTTACCAAGGTCATAATGACTTTGAGAGATATCCATAGAAAATAAAAAATACTATACTTCATGTCCCAGCCTGCCCTATCAACATTTAAACATGGCTTGTCAGACCTGCATGTTAAAACATTGAATGTTTGGGTGTCACACAAGGTCAAAGAGTGCCTCCATTGTTCCTTATTTAGAGTTTGTAAGCTAGCTACCAAGAATCTAAGCTCCATAATTAATCTTACACTAACGACACCTTCCAAATACTCACAGGATTCATTGCAACATCCTTTGGTTGGGGAAGCACTACTAGAAGTTATAGGTTCCAAATGCCATGAACTTTCTCCTTCACAATGATCCAAGTGGTCCTGTATGAGAATTTCATTGTGATCATCAATCTCCAAATGATCTTCTTGGTCAAGTCCACACAACCCCTTATCTGCATCTTACAAATTTGAATCTCTTTGCCTTGTAGAAGATAAGATCCACAACTTCTGGGATTATTTTCCTTGTGTGTTGTCCAGCATGGAAGTTCAACATTATGATTATCATCCTCAAGGAAATCATCAAAAGGAAGGACCTTCATGAGGCAAATTTCTAGTGGAATTTGGCTCATTCTT
>APFE030788072.1:2599-59257 GCA_000404065.3 Pinus taeda
AATAAGTCAAGAACAACCAATTTTGTTTTCCTTTTTAAAATGAAAATCCAAACTTTCAATCACAAGCTTTTCGAAGTTTTGTAAGAGAAAACTCAAAGCGGATTTCTCAACAAGGGGAGATTTCAAAAATGTTCAGACTCTCAAGAAGACTGGCAGACACTAAGGTGATCTGAAGTCTCTACAGCCTCTAAGCTCAGAGCCACTACACAACCAAATCGAAAAACAAACCAACAAGCAAAACTCCTAGGAATTTCACCTAAAACCCTAATGCTAATGAAATTAAACCAAGGAAAGATTTCAACTAGTCACATGCAGGTATGGGCAGAGGATAACCACTAGAAAAGCAAAATAAAACTAACTGAAAGAGCAAAAGTCAAAATTTCAAAATTTTAGCAGGGTACGCAGGTTCAGAGTTTACACAGGTGCGTATACGCTCTGTGCACAAAGTAAAAGTGCGTACAGGTATGCACTGTGATACACGTGCAGACTGTGGACTTCGACTAAAGTAATGAAAAATAAAAAACAAACCTAAATCCACTAAGTCTACCCAAAGCCACACACAACAAGCCAAAAACAGAAACAAAAAGGCAAGTTTCTCAAGTCAAAGAAAAACGAGGAAAACAATCAAGTCCCCAGCGGAGTCGCCATTTTGTCACACGGAATGAGTCGATTTGCGGACAAGATAGACCTTCCTAGAATCTAATGAAGACCTAATGACAAACAAACCAACCAGACACTATCTTTCTCTAAATGCGCTTTATAAATAATGGCAAACAAATGTGTTTAAGGGCCTACCTCATGTCCAACGCAAGTTCGGAGATGCCTTCGCTCCTTGATCCAAGTAAGTTCCTTCGTCACAAACCTGCAAGCACAAACAAGGCAAACAATTAAATAGCATCTGAATATCCAATATTATAAAACATATTTAACATGAAAGTCAAGGAGTCCATGAAACAAATAGCATAAGATACTTGTTGAGAAAAATGAGCTTGATTGTATTAATTCAAAAGAAAAGAACCTTACAAACTTTGCCTTGACGCTGTACAAGCTCCTTCCAGGGTCCAACAAGAAGTCTCCTCTACTTTGACAAGCTTCACTCACTCCCTAATGGGGCCAAAAAGGTATGTGATCTCTCCTCTTAAGCTCAAATAGGAAGTCTTGATTGCACTAGCATTTACCCTCAAAAGTTCAGCTTCTAACCTCTCTGGCCACTGACCCAATGCTCAATTTATAGTGCAATGGAGGGAAGTTACTAGGTCCTCCTTCAAAGGGATAGAATCCTCCTTCAAAGGGATAGCTCCTCCTAACAAGGGATTAGCTCCTTCTCTTTTGGGATGCATGAACCACCTTGGAGCGAACAATCCACGTTAAAATTCTTCTAGAAAACTCTAGAATTAACCCAAGATGAGTTTTTTAAGATAAAGATTGCGCCTTTTGACTTTTACAGGGGTATGCACCCTCCCTTTACATACAGAGCGTATAAGTACGCAGATATCCTGAACAGAAGGTGCGGGCCCGCAGGCAAAAGTAAGAGAAAGTGCGGAACCAGAGTTACATTGCTTTTTTGATGTCTTTCTCTCATTTCTAAAGCTTGTTTTGAAGAGCTGAGGTTTGAGACTTGCTTAGGAATAGGTGGTGATAGACCTACACCGACTGCAAATAATCAAGGTGACGATATTTTTGTGTAACAACAAGCCTATTAATTTATTCTCACTAACCTAATTCAACCATGATTAGACTGTGTGGTTGATCTATTTACTAATCTAAACTAATTTTCTTTAATCTATCCTAATCACATTTAAACAGTGCGATTAAAACAACTAATCTAATTCTCTTAATTCAACGTGGAATTTAAACAAGTTGCACACTTTATTGAAATTTTTCTAAGGTACTTCTAATGCAATTTTTTATTTTTGAGTGTCACTTTGACTTTCTCACTTACATACATATTTTTTATGGGGGTTTTTCATTCTTTTTCTTCTTTTTTCATATTTTGATTTTTTTATTATTTTCACATATATAATTTTTTTATATCCCCTTTTTCTTTTCTTTTTCTTTGGAAATAAATTTGCAGGATGGAAGATTATTTACAATATCTCATATACAAAATTATAGCTACAACCAAGCCATCCTATGAAATATAGGACCCTAACAATAACTACGTGGGAGACGGCTGATCAGATGTGGGCTATGTATCCTTCATTATTTGGTGGGTCAAGCAAATGAGTTTTGGTATATGTATGTATATGGATGTTGTTGTAGATACCACGATGAGTTGTGTTATAAAGCTCCAAGAAGTGGTATGATTGTCATGTTTGTTATGTTGGTGATAGTTTGCAGTAGTTGTTCCTTGTAAATACTCCATCGATCTGTGTTATAAAGCTCCATGGGTAGTATGTTTTGTTTTCAGTGGTTTGTTGGTCATATGTGTTATAGAACACCAAGGACGGTGTTCCCCCAAGGGGGAGGGGTTTGCAACATCCCTTGGTTTATTTTCTATGTAAATAAAATAAGACCAAGGTCATGGGACACGTATTCCAGGCTTAATGTTAGGAAAAACATAGTGATGGGTATCACTTGTGATTAATTAATGGATATGGAGATTGGAAAATCCATTGGCAAAAACAAAGTAGTATTAATTGGCATTTTATTTATGAAAATAACAGAAAATAGGAGAAAAGGAAGGTGAAGAGACACATATTTATGAGAGGGAAATTAAAGTAAAAATGAGACTCTCATCCCATGTGCATGGATGCATGGAGTTTTACATGCACAAAATGCATATAATCATCATGTTGATGACCTTTGTCTGGCCATCAATCTAGGAGTGGAAGGTAGTTTATTTGGTGAGATGGGTGTCCAACAATGACTAGAGGATCAAAAAAAATGTGCCTAGGAACCTAGTATTCTGATCTGATATGATGGCATGTAGGATCCCAAAATGTACCCATACGCATTCAAAGAAAAGCTTGGCAGTGGCTTCTACTATGATACTCTTCTTGCAAGTAGGCATAATAACCATCTTGGAAAATCTATCAATGACTACAAACACATAGTCATTACCATGCTTGGTAGTAGGAACCTAGACATATATTCCATCGAGATGGATTCCCAAGGGTAGCTAGGAGTAGGGAGAAGGGTGCACGAGCCTTGCTTCTTAATGGTTTGTTTGGCAATGGCGCAGATGATGCAGGACCTAATATACTTTCCAACATCATGTTAGAGTTTTGGCCATTAAAAATACTTTTGTATTACTACCATTGTTTTCTCCACATCAAAGTTCCTTGCTACTAGACTGTAATGTGTCTCTAAGATCAACTTGCATGATCACTTGAAGGAACATAAAGGTGTACCAGGTAGCATAATTGTGTATCCTAAAGATGGAAGCTTGGAAATTGTTTTCCTATCATCAACATCTGGCATGTGGCAACGAATTCTAAGTCACTATTGTATATCTATGGCCAACCATAGGTATTGTTCCCAAAAGAGTTGAGAACTATGGTTAGCTCCACTTAGGATTGACTAAGGCAGTCTACGACATGATTAGTGCTATCGTTCTTCTATTTGATGTTCAAATGAAATTGTTGCATGTATGTGGACCATTTTTGATGGTAGACATTCTATAACTTCCCTTGTGTCTACATAAATTGAAGAGGCATGTGATCGGTGTGGATGATCATCTCCTTCCCTAGAATATAATGTTTCCATTGTCAGTAGGCCTACATGATGGAATACATCTCCTTATCACAGGTGGGGTATCTCTGGACAATATCAGAGAGCATTTCACTATGATAAGCCACTAAGTGTCCTTTCTAAATGAGTACTGCACCAATAGCATACTAATAGGCATATGTCTCAATCTCAAATCATTGTTGTAGTTATGGTAGCGTGAGGACTGGTGCAGAGAAAAGGATGCATTTCATCTCAGTGAATGCCTTATATTGTGATTCATACCAAAAAATAAAAAAATAATAATAAAAAAAATAAAAAATAAAAACAAAACCACATATATATATATATATTAATATATATATAATATATAATTATATATTATACTATATCCTTGGTTACTTGAATTAAGAGCCAAGATATTATAAAATAGAACCTCAACATGAACTTTTGGTAGAAGTTAGCAAGGCCCAAGAAGTTGTGAAGCTCTATTAGAGTCAATAGGGCCAGATAATCCCAAATGACTTGGATCTTGGTTGGATACACATTCACTCCTTTCTCATCAATAATGTGGCCAAAGTATTGTACTGTGTCCATGCTGAAAGATCATCTCCTTCCCCACAATATAATTTTTCCATTGTCTGCAAGCCTGCACGATGGAATACATCTCTTTATCATAGGTGGGGTATCTATGGGAAGTACCATAGAGTATTTCACTATGATAAGCCACCTAGTGTCCTTGTTGAATGAGTATTGCACCAATAGCATAGTCATAGGTATATGTCTCTAACTAAAATCGTTGATGCAGTTTTGGAAGGGTGAGGGTTAGTGTGGAGCAAAGATAGTATTCCAACTCAATGAACACCTTCTGTTGTGATTCAGACCATAAAAACTTTTCTTTTTCTCTGCCCTTCATTACTTGAATTAAGGGCCAAGCAATATAAGAGAACCTCAGCAAAAACCTTCAGTAGAAGTTAGCAAGGCCGAAGAAGATGTGCAACTCTATTAGAGTTGTTAGGGTTGGGTAATCCCAAATGACTTTGATCTTTTTTGGAGCCACATGCACTCCTTACACATCAATAATGTGGCCAAATTATTGGACCTTGTCCATGCTGAAAGATCTTTTTTCCAAGTTAGCACATAGCTTGTGTTGTTGAAGAGGGTTGAGGAATTACTAAATATGTTGCAAGTGTTCTTCCCAATTTGTAACATCCCATAATTTAAGCATAAGACAAAATACAACAACCAAGTTGTCAATGTGTACCATTAAAATTTATACAATGATGTTTACATGAGGAATGAAGATTTCTTATTGAGGTTTACGGTGTTGTGACATGCTTGCATTAATCCGGAACTGTTTCCCACAACAAGGATTTAGATACGACTCTCCACCCAACTGTAGGCTTAGCTTCTCAGTTTATTTCAACAACTAGTCATCCTCGAGCCCTCAACCAACTTAAACTGCCAATGACATTTCCCTCCAGCATTTCCTTGCTCAAGAATGAGTGAATGAATGCTTTCCTCTTCTTCTCGCTTCTCCGTCATTAAATAAAACAAATGGTTCTAAAAATTGTAAGGGTTTTGGAAAGGGATCTGCATGCACACCATCCAAGTGTCCATGCCAACTTTTATTTTATTGATTTATATTTACATTTTATTCGTTATTTATTATTTTATCTTTCTTTGTTAATTATTACTCTCTCTCTCTCATCTCATCTCTCTCTCTCTCTCTCTCTCTCTCTCTCTCTCTCTCTCTCTCTCTCTTTCTATATATATAATATATATATATATAAATATTTATTATATATTATATATATATTTATTATTATATTATTATTATTATTATTATGGGGCATTGCATACTCCCCCTCTTTAAGGAACTTCGTCTCGAAGTTAAGTTTATTCTTTTATTTTAATTATTTATTTATTATCCCGTGATTGCCAAACACCCTCTGCTGAACTAGTATACCAACAAGCATCGAAAGTTTCACAACAATGGGGAAATCTTAACGAATCTCAAGCCACTTTCCTAAATTTCGGAACCAAACATATAGCCCCCTCGATCTATACCATAGCCCCAAGTTTCACTCCAAGGCTTAGACCTCATTTTCCCCAAGGCAAGCATCCAGTCTTAGTACTCAATGACTCTGGGCATCTTGCAAGGCTAGCCCAACTCCATCCACAAATCACTAAGGTGCAAAACCCCAGGCATCGAAGTCGTTATGCCCCCTCTAGACTTCGACATCAAAGTCCTTACAACCCCTCTAGACTTCAATATCCCAATCTAATATTAGGCACTCAATCTTCTCAAGATGGTCATATAGATATTCAAGAGTTATCCATCAAGAGCTATACAAGGCAATAGATGCACTAACATATGTAGTGTTGGTTGAGTCTGTCCCCAATCCATATGATTTACACATTCTTACTCATACGTATGGGCTCCTATAAGATCATCAAATAATCCAGCCCTCTCGGCTCGTCTATAGAATTCCTATCAATCATCGCATCTCATGCAACCCATGCATTAGTTATCATCATAACATGATAGATAATAATCCACATGACATCTCTTGCATGCAATTATGAGAACATAACATTATTGTTATCACAACATTCTGAATAGTAAAAATTGTATGTTCATGCATTTCATGAAATCTGCATGTTATAGCCACATGCTCCACATTCTGAAATGCCATCAACTTATTTGTACCAAAGACATATTATGCCATCACATAATAAATGAAATCACATCCTCATATTGTAACATCCTAAGTATGAGAATCATATATATATATATATATATATATATATATATATTATATATATATATATATATTATATATATATATTATATATATATATATATACTATATATAGATATATAGATATATATATAATACATTATAGCTTTCTTATCATGATTCATCTAGAAAATCAATTTCATTTGCTTGCATAAACAATAAATTCCAACATGAAATAATATTATTTAACATCCATCTAGGATCTAGGCTATCTCATCAATAATATTAGTGTTACTCGTTTCTATTCCTCCCAAGTTGGTTATGGCTACAAGGGCTATGGTTGCACCCTTCCTCCATAAATAACTTTGTCAAATGTACACTACAACATTGGGATCAATCTTAGAATGTTATCTCTTATTTTTCAAAAATGTTAGTTGTCAGCACTATTATTTCAATCTTATACCATTTCCCTTCTAGTACCACTCTACTTAATGTCACGCAAACCATTACATCACCAAGTTTTGAAACACACACTTATCGTCGTAAACAAGGACTTAGAATTTCAATTAGAATTAGAAATTCATAAAGGCATTACCACTAAATGTTGTGAGCAAAAGACAACAAAATAACACTCAAGAACTACACAAACTCAATAAGTCAAGCTACAAAACCAGTCTTTCCCATAATGACAAAAGACTTAAGAATGAAATTCTTATTAAACTATAAACTAAGAACCAAAAACATACTTATCTAGAATTAACAAGAAAAAAATTATTAACCAACTGGTAACCAAGACTCACAAAGACCTAAAACATCAATTGCTTAATCACAGCAACACCAATAACCAAAAGATAATTTGTCATTCTACTTGTCGCAATATAACAAATTAACCTTAAGAAATTTCACCCCTATAAATGTTTATAAATACAACATAAACAAAGATATGTATTATTTACATCTCATGAGACAATGAAACCATACCCACCTACTATAATACACAATCAACCCTCATCTAAACTCTATCAAAGATTAAGGCTCATAACAATAAATTAAATAAGATATGATACAAGTCTATGTCTTGATATCAAAACATTGAACCAGCATCATAAACAAAGCAATAATAAGATGAGACCTACCTAATACAACTTTAAAAGAAAAGACATTCAACACATTTGAAAACAATATTCTAGACAAAAACCAAGGTGTTATGTTTTCAACACCACATACTTGCCTATCTACTTGTATCTTAATATTTACCATTCACTCTTACTATTTTTACTGCCTTTTTTCTTTATATCTCCTCCTTCCCGTGTATTGTATTATCTATTATCTTTTGCTTTTTACATTTCTTGTATATCTAATTAATGATTTCTTTACTCTATGCTATTACATCATACCTTCATTACTTCTCCTTCTTATATACTTACACTATTATCTCTATTCATCCCATCTATACTTTCTACTATATTTTTCCCTTTCTTGTACTATTTTTTAATCTACATCTTACTTTTTCATTTATATTCTCTCTTTTCCTTTAGTTTTCATGTTTTCACTAGACTTTGTATTTACTCTTTGTATACTTTTATTACTCTTTCACTTTCACATTCTTTCTTTCTATAATATTATACATTTTTATTTTATTACTTCCTACTTTTTAACCTATCTGTTTCTACTTCTTACTTTATTTTTTTTTTATCATACTACTTGTATTTTATGTCTTTCTACCTTTTTTTTTATCTTTACTCATATTTCTTCTTTTTCTTTGTTCCTTTTTGCCTCCCATGGCTATTCTTAACCTTTTTTTTTTAATTCTACTACTCTTTTATTTATGCTTTATTCACTATTATATATTTTCTATTATTGTACCTTCTCTTTATCTATATTTACTTTCTCTATCTCTTATTTCTTATATTATTATATATTTATTTCTTTTAGAACTTATTATTATCTCACTTTTACAGTGATCCTTATCATTCTTACTCTATTTCTTTCTTTTACCTTTATTATACTTTTCTTTATACCTTATTATTATTATATTTTATCCCCTCTTCCATCATTATTATTATATATTCCTTCCTTCTTTTCTTAATATATATTGTTTTATACTCATACTTATACCTTTTCTTTATTACTTCTTATTAGGATTTCCTTCCCTATTCCTTCTCTACACTACACAATTGTTTTAATTTTTCTCTTGTGATATTCCCTTTTCACTGTGTCTCTTATTTGCGAAGGAATATACCAACAATGTATGGCCTAACCTCTAAATATTCATTCAAACATCATTATTCTATATGTTAATTTATTACCATAGAAACAATGAATGCTATTTAGAATAAACCACATTGAAAGGTATCAAACCACCCAATTAAAAATGTTAACTAGAAGTACAAAAGTATTGGACGCTTTCTCAATGTACAACAACAATTTCTCAAGAAAGCATGGAGCATGTACCATTTCCACACAATGGGTTGACCCTACCTGTTGAATATCTCGTCAAAATGTTTATTTAATATTTGCTCCAACAATTGCTACAATTTAATATTTTTTATGTTGATTTCATGACTTATACTCAAACATAAATCTGTGATTACGTGTCTCGATTCAACACTATTCCACATTGTTTTCAGTCTCGTGAAAAACAACATTGTTACATAATATAGGTCAATCAAAGAAACTTTGAGAACCCCATCACATACGCCAATCAAGGATATTCAGGAATATAAAATGATTTACCGATGGTCATAAATATGATGCCACGATTATTATTAAGAGAAAAGAGGTAATGTGGAATGATTCTTCATTAGGAAATTCTCTATAGCAGTGATCATATCTAAAATGACAATAGTAGATGCATCCCTGAGAAGTGAAGATTTCTTACTGAAGTTTATGGTGTTGTGACGTGCTCATGTTGATTCGAAATTTCTACCCACAACAAGGATTCGGAGACGAACTCTTCACCCAACCATAGGCTTATTTGCTCATTATATTTCAACAGCTAGCCACCCCCAAGCCCTCAACCAACTTACTATTGCCAATGATCTATTCCCTCCAACATATACTTCCTCAAGAACAAGTGAACGAATGCTTACCTCTTCTTCCCCCTTCTCTGCCATTAAATAGAACAAATGGCTCTAAAAAGCGTAACGGGGTTGGAAAGGGACTCGCATCTACACCATCCATGTGTCCATGCCAACTTTTATTTTATTTATTTATTTTTACATTTTCTCCGTTATTTATTATTTGATCTTTTCTTCGTTAATTGTTATTCTATTTATATATATTTACTTACTTTATTATTATTATTTATTTATTTATTTATTATTATTATTATGAAGCATTACACAATTCTATTGAAGATGAGGATATCATCAAGATATATAATCGTGGAAAAGTTGGTGAAAGGATGCAAGATATCATCCATCACCCTCATGAAAGTTGTTGGGGTATTTGTCAGACCAAAAGGCATGACTAATCATTCAAAAAGACCCTCATTAGACTTAAAAGCAATCTTCCACACATCAGTTGGTTCTATTCGGACTTGGTGGTAGTTGGAATTCAAATCAATCTTACTGAAATACTTATCCCCCTTGATTTGTTCAAGAAGGTCATTAATTTGGGAATTGAATATTGATTCTTGATTGTGATTTTGTTTAGCGCATGATAATCAATGCAGAGTTTCCAAGTCCCATCTGTAGAGCTATAAAAAGGGTCGCTTTCACCTCTAGTTACCTCACATTAATATGTCAATTCGGGAACATCTGGTTATTTCAAAGAGTGTCTCAGTCTGAGGCTTAGCACTTGTCAGAGTAATGCTTGTAGTACAGCTGTTTAAAAGCTACAAAAAGTAAATCAATGCGTATCAACAACTTAGCTACTTCAAAAGACTAAATCACACCAAGCATTGCATCGGCCAAAGGTTTGGCAGTAGTAACCCATCCTTTTCATAACTGATGAGAATAGATCCAAGGTCTGGGAGCCAGGTAGCAGATGTTGGGGCTCACTACAGCCTGGGATCGTCCTTAATGAATATAAATGAAATGGAAAGTAAAGGAAATAGCAATGAAATAGAAAATCACATCAGTCAAGGGTTCAGTAGCAATAACTTATCCCATTCATAACTGATGGGAGCAGATCAGAGGTCTGGGAGCCAAATAGCAGATGTTGATGCTCACTACAGCCTGAGACTACATTTAAGAAATGGTAAATAAAACAACAAATTAGCAATCTGAAAATGGAACAACAATTGAAATGGAACAACAACTAAAATGGAACAACAAATAAATGGAACAACAACTAAATGGAACAACAATTCAGAAATGGAACAGCAAATAAATGGAACGACAATTGAAAATAAGTAGTAACCAAGTTCATTAAGCTGTAACTCTTATTTAATCACTCCAATCAAAACATCAATCCTTCAATCTTAAAAGATATACACATACTATGGAACAACACCACCGATTACAACCCTAAAACACAACGTGCTTAATCTGCTTTTGTTATTGATCCAAATAAACGCATACGATTGCATCCCAAGATGAAAACAGTAACATTCAATAATCATATGAAATCAGACTTTTCAAGATAACTGTTATAATGCTAAAGCACAATCGTAATGAACTCTGTAATGGAGTACAGTATCCTCTAGAGATTAATCAACACTTAATGGATTGGTAACATGATACAACATCAATATAAGACTTTAGTTTGCAGGAACATTAAACAAGTTAAACATAACAGAGCATGTAATATAACGTTCATAAAACACAACAGACTACCAGATTACGCCTATGAACAAACCACACAGAAACCACGCGTAATGGTACAAGAGCAAGTGTCCTCCAGGGCCGGGCCCTTAGCCTCCAGGGGTACACCGCTTAAGATTGATCCAGGCTCAAAGATAAAAGAGTAACCAAGTCTGTATTAAGGCATGAAATAAAATTACAGGAACTCAAGTCTTCAATAGAACATAAAGATCACAGTTCTGATCTTCCTTAAAAGAAATTACATAAACAGTCCTCCTCTTCTAGCCAACAGTGCTATCCCTTATATAAGGAAGATGGCAGAGATATCTAGATAGAGAAAATAGATAAAATAGCTATCCCTCAGGATCTTAGATCCTAAGGGATTCACAGATTCGTTAATCCTGCGTTACTTCTTTCCTTTTCTGTTCCGCACTGGTATCTCCGCTCCCTTTCCTGGGTTGATCCGTTTTGATCTGTGTTGCTTGCGGTCTCCCATCAAAGGGACAGCAGTTAGCTCATCCTTGTCTTTTTCCTTGGAATGGCCACCTTTTGTTTTTTCCTCCCTCCTGCACATAGGAATGACAATCATCAGCATTTCCTATTAATCTCTCGTATTCCGTTATAAATCTTCATCATTATCTAAGTTTCTAATGCAAAAGGCTTTTAAGTTCTAGTGAAAAGATACTAAAATAACCATCGGAACATACCTTCCTTGATACTCCACACCATCTTTCTTCAACAAAAGTACAATTGGGCTTCCACAAGGTGAGGAACTCAGTCGAATATTCCCTTCTTGGAGTAGCTCTTGAATATGTCACTTGATTTCCTCATTCTCTAAGAGAGAACGATGGTATATTGGTCCATTGGGTAGTGGTGCATCAAGGGTCACATTTATTGAATGTTTGAACTGACCTCGAGGTACAGATGTGGGTGAAGAGAAGATATCTCTATACTCTTCCATGATCATATTCACTTGACGTTGTTGATTGGAGAAGCCTTGTGTGGAGGCCATGGATGTGGCCACAATCTTCCCATTGCTTTGACAGCGAATAAGAAGGAAGAAACATATCCCAGTCCGAGAGATGATCTTTCTACATTGATTAGTAGAGAGCAAAGAAACGGCATTAGGTGAGGCTACCTCTGGTATAATGTATAGTTTTCAACCCAAAGTAATAATAACACTATGAGGTCTAGACTCATACACAACATGTCACTTCCACAAATATGGTTGGCCTAACAAAATATCAAAAACTTCAGGGGGAGAAACATCACATAATGCCTCATCCATGAAAGGCTTGATGTTGTAGGCAAGGAAACGTTGTTGACCGATGCGGAGATATTGCCCTTGCTGAAGCCACCTGATGGTGTATAGCTACAGGTGTGGCATTTTCGATGGACCCAGCTACTTAACGAACTCTATTGAAATGATGTCCTTTTGACTCCCGCTATCGACAACGAAATATAGTGGAGCACCCTTCACCCACATTTTTGAGTGGAAGAGGCATTCGCCTTCCTCTGGATTTTCAGACTCACTTTGCTAGACCCTGGCAGTGACAATGGTGGCACTGGGTTCCACATCAATGATTTATTTTCCCTTATCAAGGTTTAGTTTAGAGTCAAAACCTACGTTTGATTATGAACCTTTTATATCAACCATCAGCCACTTATTTTCATGGCATTCATTAGTGTTATGAGTGGGGATCTTGCGGAACTAACACCACTTTCATATGTCTTTCTTTGTCTTCTCGATACCATTATTTGTTTTCAGATTTGATGGATTGCCTTGGGGAGGTCCATCCTAGCTCTGTCCTTTGTTTTGTGGTTTGGGCATACCCTTGCCCTGCTTCTATTGTGAAGGGTTCACAAATCCAAAGTCTTGATTTTTTTTTTTGGCTCAATTTTGACAACATCTTGGTGTGTTGCACCAAGAGATGAGATGTCCAAGAACTTCATTTATGTCTAGATGTACTTGTGCAGACAGAAAAGGTACTTAAGCACCATATGTCACTCAAAGTCTTTAATACACATCTTGGTGCTCAAGGTATGAATTGTGAAATTTGGCACTACTTGGTCCCTTTCCTGCCATAGTGTGGTCCATCTCATGTATTAGTCTTCGTAGCTTCCAACAAGGTATTATTCGTTAACAACATCTCTAAAAGAGTCCCAAGTGGGTGTGATTACAAATAGTGGGGATTGCTTTGTGGTCCTTTGGTCATGGTAAGTCTATCACCAATCTTTGACATGGGGAGCAAACTTAAGGAGTGCAATGGTAATCTTTTATCTATTGGAAAAAATATGGACTGAAAAATACCCTTCTAGCAAATTTAACCATTTTTCTAGAGAATTTTTTTCTATCTGACCTTCAAATATAGGAGTATCAAAATTAAATTACACCTTAAAGGGGTGGCACCTCGACAGTGGCCACTTCATGAAGATGTGTTGCCTATTGGCATATGTAAGAGGATATGGGAAAATTTATCCATATTCTCATTTCTTTATCACTCGAGGGATTCTTCAAGCATCAATTTAATAGGATCTCCTACTCACTCATATTTTTTTCTTCCTCCATGGGAGGTTATCGGGGTCGACAAAGATGATCTTGTAATGGCTTAAGTAGTTCGAGTCCCAACAATTATATCCGAACCTTGTTGGTGACATGTACATAAAAATAGAGAAAAGGTAGACCGTTATGATACCATTGATACAATTTTAGGAAGGGAACAAAATGACATATAAATTACTAACCAAAACATAGAGAAACAATGAAACTTGACTTCAATTAAATAATGGAAAATGTTGAAAATTGGATACAATTAGAATGAAAGAAAACTAGCTCGATTGGTAGTAGCTTATCTCTAAGAAGAGATTTGATAGCTATTCATGTTCCTAAACTCTATTACAATGCGGCTCTGGGACCTTTTTGTAATGAATAATGAATAAGAATAACCTAAACATCCAAAAAACTAACCCTAGGAGATGAAGTGCCAAAGACTTATGGGCCCTAATGGGGTAAGTTAGAACATCAACTTCCTAAGGTAGTAACTTTGGCATATGATCTTCGTTTGAAAATGCATGATAACTCGTTGGAAAGGTATATTAAAGGAGTACAATTTGTGGCTACTAAAAGAGTCCATGATTATTGTCAGATCGTTTCCCCCAAAACATCATTTAGTGCCTCAAAATGGATTAGAGATTTTAGAACCTGAAAACTACTAAAAATATAAAACTACAAAAATAGGACATTGTGCTGCAAAATAGGAAACTGTACTATGATCCAGGTTGAATTAGTAGGTGGCCACCAATATCCACCTAGATCAAAACGAATGTTTAAGAATAAGTTGAATGTGGAAGGCGAAGTGGAGAAATACAAAGCTTGATTAGTAGCAAAGGTTATTCCCAGGTACATGGAATTTATTTTGGTGATATTTTTTCTATTGTCACCAAGCTAGCTTCTATTATATTTATTTTCTCTGTTTCTACTGCTTTTTATTTTGAGGTAGAACACATGGATGTGAAGACAACATTTTTGCATGGGGATCTGGAAGAAGATATCTACATGAAGCAACTGGAAGGCTTTACAGTGAAGGGTGAGAAAGAACTGGTGTGCAGGCTAAAAAAGTATTTATATGAGTTAAAATAATCACCAAGGATGTGGTATCAAAAAATTTATACATATATACAAATACTTGGCTTCACAAGGAGCAAAGTGAATCATTGTATGTATTTTAAATTAGTCAGTGATCGTGTTATCTATTTGGTATTATGTGTGGATGATATGTAGCTAATTAGAAATGGCAGAGAAATTACCCAGGATGTGAAGACTCAATTATCCTCTAAATTTAAAATGAAGGATCTTGGCACTGCAAATTTTATTTTTAGCATGGAAACTAAAAGAGATTTGGCAAAGAGGAAACTTTAGTTAAATCAGAGGAAGTATGTCGAGATAATATTGCAAAAGTTTGATATATAGGAAAGTAAACTGGTGAAGGTCCTTATTCCTGTAGGTGTAAAGCTATTTACATAATAGTGTCCTAAGACATAGAAAGAGGAAAAGCACATGTCTCACATTCCATATGTGGGTGCAGTTGGAATTTTGATGTATGCAATGGTCTATACCCAACTAGACATTGCACATGTAGTGGGAGTATTACACACAGTTTTATTTCAAAACTAGGGAAGGAGCATTGAACAACAGTAAAGAGGGTTTTTAGGTATCTGCATGGAACTAGTGATAATGGTTTGGCTACCAAGGAAGACCAGGATTGGACATAACATTGGACATACATGGCTTTGTTGATGCAAGCTGGGCTAGAGATCTGGATCACAAAAAATCTACAAGTGGGTACGTGTTTAAACTATTTGGAGGATAAATTAGTTGCATGAGAAAGAGATGGTTTGTACTGGAAATTTCCACTACAGCAGTTGAAAACATGGTAGCCACTCATGTAAGCAAGGAAGATGTTTGGTTACAAAAATTGTGTACAATTATGGGGTTGGTACAACAAGCTATAATGATATATTGTGATAGTCAAAGTGCAAATTCTGTAGCAAAGAACCCAACTTATCATTCAAATACAAAGCATATTGATGTCCAATATCACTTTGTGAGGGATATGGTTGAAGACAAAAAGATGTTTCTGGTAAAGGTGGACACTTTGAAGAATATTACAAATGCATTAACAAAATCTATGAGCACTCAGAAGTTCTCTCGATGTAGAGAAACGATGACTATTATTGCCCAGATTGGTGATTGTGTCCTCATGTGGCCCATTGTGTGCAAATAAAACAATAAGTGGGAGAATGTTGGGTATGTGTTATATTCTTTGCATGGCTAACCTCACGTGCAATACATATATGTTGGGTGTAGCATGCGGGGGGGTGGGTCACAGGGGGGTGACAACCTCCCTTGTTTGGTGGGTTGCAGTGGGGATATCCCCCCCTTGCCTCCCTTGTTGGGGGGTTTGCAAGGGGAAGATAGCCCCCATGCACGAGGTTCTAGGGTATTTTCATAAAAAAAATTGGGTTGTTTCTTGCTTTCATTTTTGGCAGTTTATACATTAAATGCATTTTCTAATTAAAAAATAAATAGGCCAAATTATTGAATAAAGAATATTTTAAATAAAATAATGTTTTTTAGAGAAAAAGGATGGTAGATACATAACTTAAGAAAACTTGTTAAATTAAAACTTCATTAATGACAGAGGAGGTAAATTAATATATATCATAATTCACAAATGTTAGTGAAATTAATATATATCATAACTCACGGGATTGTGGGTATCGGAAGAAAAACTGGGAATCCGGGCGGCTGCGATACCGAGAGCTAGGTTTTGCAGCAGAAGAGCAGTGTTGGGCACCATGGAGAGGTAAGAGGGGGGGAGTTCCACTCCCTCTTATAGTCAGGCAGTATCTAATAGATTCAAGAAAGCTCTGGAGGCTGAAACAAGGGTTTCAGAAGAAGGGAAACAGGAAAACAGAGGCACACAGGGGTAGGAAAATACGTAGGAAGAAGCCAGTATAGAAAAGTGAATAGAAGGAGAGAATCAGAATGATGACACCAGAAAGCGGACTGGACCTTGTAAGCCTGGGGCAACCATCTTACCTCGAGTGGTGTTAAGTGATCCAGCGCTACAGGCGCATCGGGAACACATGGTGAGTTATGCAGTCATTTGTAAATTCATGGGGTTATGGCCTACAGAGAAGGCTTTCCAGGCATAGATGAAGAATCATTGGAAACCTAAGGGGGATATAGATTTGCACCTTGGTTCCAAGGGTTTTTTCACTTTAGTTCTTATAAACATTGAGGATAAAGACAGGGTTTTTAAAGGAGGGCCCTACTTCTATGTAGCTGCAAGCCTCTATATGCAACCTTGGGTAATGAATTTTGTCCCGAAGCGTGAGACATTCACATCGGTCCCGGTGTGGATAAGGTTCTACTCCCTACCACTGGATTATTGGTAGCCATAATCATTAAAAGCAATACGAAATAAACTAGGGCATTTTGTTAAAATATCAAAGGCCACTATGCGGGGGAAGTATACCTCCTTTGCTCGTATATGTGTAGAGATGGACCTCTCTGGAGCTTTACCAGATGAAGTAATTCTGGAAGTCTTTGATGAAGAATGGGTGCAAGCGGTGGACTATGAGCATGTCCCTTTCAAATGCCACAAATGCCATGAACATGGGCATCTATTCAGAGATTGCCCCTTAAACAAAATGGAAAATAGAACTAAAGCTACCTCAGGTAAAGAAACTTAAAGCTTTAACAAAGTGGGGAATAAAGGTAAAGGAGTGAGAAGATACCAAAAAAAAATCAATGAGGAAAAGAAGTTGAATCAGAATAGGTACAAGGTATTAGAAAAAGAAGAGGAGCAAGATAAAGCAAACCAGACTCTAGAGGACAGCCCTGTAGAGAAGGAAAAGGAAGATAGCATGGAGAATACACATGAAAACAACCAACAAAAGGAGGATCTAATGAACACTATGGAACTGGACAGGGACCAAGAGATGACCCATAGCGAGGTGGGAACAGAGGATCATGAACTACAAGATATTCTTGAAAGGGAGCATCTAGATCTGGAAAAGTTTCTGGAGCAAGGAACTACCAAAGGAATGGATTTGCTACCACAAGAGTAGTTTAATAGAGTGCAACAACTATTCCTATGGAGAACCCAACCGAAAGGTTCGGGAGTCAAAAGAAACCATGATAGTCAGAACAACGAAGGGGTGAAAACAATGAAGGCAACATCGGGACTAGCTCCTAGGAACCTAGGCAAGAAAAGAGGTAGGAAAAGACAGAATGAGCTGCTGCTAGAGTGTGGAAAACTTATGATTGATTCAAGTAAGATGAAAGGCCTAACTAGTTACTCATTTACAAATCTTTCTTAATGAAGCTCACAACATGGAATATCAGAGGTCTAGGAAGTAAAAAGAAACAAATAAATCTCATAAATAGAATGAAAGAGGAAAAACTAGATATGATTTTCATCTAGGAAACAAAATGTTCAGTTGGAAAAATAAGAGAAATACACAGCAAATGGCTGATTAAATATGAATATCTAGAAGTTAAAGCAGAGAAAACAGTAGGAGGAATTCTTACACATTGGAACCCTCTAAAACTAGGAATCATTGATGCTGAAGCATCCAGAAACTACCTTTCAATGGTTATTCAACCTTCGGGGGACAAGGAAGTTTATATTACCACAAATGTTTATGGTCCACAGAAGCCTGAAGACAAACTCAGGCTTCTTACCTCACTTGAGGATCTAAGAAACAGACATTCAGACATCCCATGGATTTTGGGAGGTGACTTTAACATGATCAGATCCCTTTCGGAAAAAAAAGGTGGAACAAGATCACTAGGTAGAGATTCCATAGAATTTCATAATTTTATAAACAATATGAGGCTAGTAGAAACAAAGACAAGTAATGGAATCTTTACCTGGAATAATAAAAGAGGAGGAGAGTCCCAAGTGGCTTCAAAACTTGACTGCTTTATCATCTCGGAGGACCTTATCCTTACAGGCCTTGACCTGTCAGCAAGGATACTCCCTTTTGGTGGCTCGGATAATTGGCCTGTTCAACTTGAAGCGTCCTTTATAGGAACTCCAAGAAATAGACCTTTTAGGTTTGAAAATATTTGGCTCACCCATCCAGACTTTATCGACAACATTGAAAAATGGTGGACAGAGGATATGCATGTTCAGGGCACTAAAATGTTCCTCCTGCATAACATATTGAAACATATCAAACTCAGGCTTAAAGATTGGCATAAGAATGAATTTGGCAACATTTTTTAAGCCAAAAAAGTTGTTAAATGGAGGCTACATGAGATTAACCAGATCCTCATCACAAATGGCTTCAACGAGGGAAGAAAGAAACAAGTTGAACACCATCAATAGGAATGGGATGAATTATGCAAGCAAGAGGAGATATTCTTGAAACAGAAATCAAGGGTAAAATGGTTAAAAGAAGGAGAAAGGAACACAAGGTTTTTTCACAAATCTACCATGAATCACAGGTCTCATAACAGGATCTCAGTCATCAAAGATGCTCAAGGAAAGCAACTCAATACCCACAAAGAAATAGAAGCAGCGCTGGTTCAACATTTCCAAGGCATTGTCGAGGAACCTCTATTAGATAGATCACAATTCATCAATGACTTTACAAAGCACATTCCTAAGCTTGTGACAAAAGAAGACAATTACAATCTAAACAGGCCAGTGAATGAAGAGGAGGTCAACGAAGTCATCAAAGAGATGAAAAATGGGAAGGCGCCAGGTCCAGATGGTTTCAATGTTGACTTCTTCAAAGCATGTTGGGGAATTGTCAAGCGAGATATCCTTGATGTGGTGGAGGACTCAAGGAAAAACATAATTGTTTTGAAGGCCCTCAAAACCTCTTTCATATCCTTGATCCCTAAGCAGGATAATGCTATGGCACCAGACAGATTCAGACCAATAGCATTATGCAATGTGGTGTACAAAATTATTTCCAAAATAATAGCCAACAAGCTTAAGCCCCTTCTTCCTACTCTTGTTTTGACGGAACAAACTAGGTATGTGGAAGGGAGGCAAATTCTCGACAACATCATTCAAGCTCACGAGGTGTTTCACTCACTTAAGAGCAAGAGGCAGGCAAGTATGATTATGCAACTTGACCTGAAAAGGCTTATGATAAGCTAAGTTGGACTTACATCAGGAGAGTTCTAATAGTTTATGGATTTGACCATAATTGGGTAAGATGGGTAATGGCCCTTGTAACTACCTCGAGTTTTCCAATCCTGTTAAATGGATCACCATCCAAACCCTTTAACCCTATGAGAGGTCTCAGACAAGGAGATCCACTCTCACCCTTCCTCTTTATTCTCATGATGGAAGGGCTTGGCAAAGCTATCAATTCGGCCAAAGCAGAAGGAAAAATCTAGGGTCTCAAACTTACCATGTACGGAGATGCTTTGACCCATCAACAATTTGTGGACGATACCATGCTGTAGGGTATACCTACAGTCAAGGAAGCTCTAGCCTATAAACAAATCTTGAAAGACTTTGTAATGGCTGCAGGCATAGAGGTAAGCCTTACCAAGTCAAAGATTTTCTTTTTTAACAATGACATTGCTATTCAGAGAAATATATCTAGAATTCTAGGCTTTCAAAGAGACATGTTACCCTCCAAATATTTGGGAGTACCGCTAACAGACAAACCCCTGAGTAAGACAATTTGGGAACCGGTGACTAATAAGCTACAGGACAAAATTCGGAAATGGACAAATAGGTCTTTGAACTTAGCAGGATGGCTAGTGCTCACAAAAGTTGTCCTAAAGGAGTCATGCAACAATGCAGAAATATCCAAAGAGATTTTCTTTAGGACAAAGGGGAAGAGAAAAGAAAATGGGCCTTGGTGGCCTGGGAGAAGATCTGTAAACCCAAGCCACATGGAGGTTTGGAATTGGATGATCCTGAAATGCTAAACAAAGTTTTGGGGGCTAAACTATGGTGGAGATGGCTAAAAAATTCAGCTTCCCCTTGGGCCCAAATTTGGAAACAGAAATATGTAATCAGTTGGCAAGACAAGGACCACATTAGAATGTCTGGGCTCATTAAAGGCTCCCACATATGGAACAAATCTTAGGAGAATAGAGCCATTGTGCAGAAACACAGTTTCTAAGAAATCAGAGATGGAAACCTTGCTTGGTTCTGGGAAGATAACTGGCAACAGGAACCTAAACTGTTAAGAGAAGAATTCATCAATCTCAAGAACGATACTGAAAACAAAGGATTACACAGGGTAAATCACTTCTGGGATCAGGTACGAAGAGAACAAAAGTGGAGATTATGGAAGAACCTGGTTTACAGTGATGACTCCCCATTAAAGGCACAGGCAGAAGCTTTAATGGACATTTTGGAACAAAGAAAGATTTTGACATCAGCAAATTCAAACCAGCTGAGATGGGGCAATAACAATGAAGGTAACTTTAACATTAAAGAGGCTAAGCGCAAATCCCTTAGACTTGACTACCCTAACCCTGATGGGGTATGGAAGGACCTATGGCAGAACCAAAGTTGGATGAAAATCAAACTGTTCATGTGGTTAGTGTAGAATAAAAGTATTCCGACCTGGGAAAATCTTAGGAAAAGAGGGGTACACGGTCCATCTAGATGCCAGCGATGTGAATTACAAGAAGAAACTATGGATCACCTACTCAACCTCTGCCCTTTCACTTCCACCTTGTGGAATGGGGTAGCTTCATATTCAGACAAACAGATAGGGACTTGAGTAGCATTACCAGTACTCTAAAGAAGTGGAGGAAAAATTTCTCTGAAAATGAAATAATCAACAAAGCTTGGGCTTTAGTTCCAGGCTTTTTAATATGGGATGTCTGGAAAAAAAAGTAACAACAAAATATTCAAGAATAGAAAAGGTTCTCCCCATAACATCATGGCTCGGATTTTAAGACAGATCAAGGAGACAATAGGGACCCTCATTAAAAGCCCCCTGAGGATCAACCTAAAGATAAGAATGTACAGATACTACTATGCTTGGGTCTTCAGGGGCTTGCCCCACAGGGAAAAAACAGGAATGTAAATCATATAATTACTGATAAGGATTTGTGGCAACCACCCCCTCAGGGATTTTTAAAATGTAATATAGATGGGGCCTCTAAAGGAAACTCGGGTATGGCGGGGTATGGAGGAGTAATAAGAGATGAAAATGGTTACATAAAAACCATCTTTCATTGTCATTTGGGTAAAGCCTCTAACAATATGGCAGAGCTTGTGGCCCTTGAGCAAAGTCTAGAAATCTTGAAGGACTTAAATCTTCATAATACCAAAATTGAAGCTAATTCTGAATTGATTATTAATTTGGTAAAGAAAATTTGTTATGGCTCTACTCCAAATAAAGTCTCGAGACACTGGCAGCTTCTGCAAATATATCAACAGATTCAATCTCACCTGCAGAACATGAGAACCCTTAGTTTTACTCATGTGCACCTTACTGCCAACAAAGTAGAAGACATTCTAGCTAATGAAGGCATGCACTGGGCCAAGAGTAATAAAATTTATGATTGGATAGAGACACCCCAAGGCAGATTGAGGGAAGAGTGTCTCAGACAAGCGAGCACGGACAGGGAGCTCTATCAAAACAAGGGAAACTAAAAGGATTTGACTAAAGGAAACAGGGGAATTTTGATCTTTTATGGTGAAGCAATGCATGGATAACTAGTCTTCAGGAGGGAAATTTCACCCAGAACTCTTCATCCCCAAAGTTATTGAGTGGTAGTCATTTTAAACCCAGAACTCTTCATGAATACTAAATTCCCTAAAGAAGAATTAGATTTGTCGGGTGACGGTTTAACATGCTCGCAGTTAGGCAGATTTGCTGCAATCTTAGAGATTTCACAAGGCAACTTACAAGGTGGTTACCTTGCCTGTGTGACCCGAACTTAACTTAAATGTTGGCTTTATTTGAATTTGGGTCCAGGTGTGGTGTTATATTCTGTGCTTGTTTCACTTCAAGGTGGGGATTGGTGGATTTCGGGCGGACTGCATGCTCGAGGGTTATCCCCCCATTCAGACCCGAAATCCTTATAGTGCGGTCCCTATTTCCTCATCAGGTCTGATTCTAGAATTAAAAAGTTTGCTTGTTTTCGCCCCGATATGAGCTTCCTCTGTTAGATCTCTAAAGGCGGATCGAATGGTCTCGACATTTGTTTGTATTTTGAAGGTCTCATAGTTATGTGTGTGGGCCCTTGGCCTGGTTTTTAAGCCTTTGGCTCGGCACCCTAGGCTTTAAGCGGATAGTTAATTTGCCCACAAATCCTTTGGGACTGTTGTAATTTATGTAATTTGTTTTCTGATTCAATTAAATAGAAGGCACGACTCTTACTTTAGCAATATATATATATATATATATATATATATATATATATATATATATATATATATATATATATATATATATATATATATATATATATATATATATCAATCATAATTCACAAATGTTAGTGAGAAATATAATTAAAATTAAAGAAAAGAAAGAAAATTAAAGCTCACTGGTGTTAGATACATTTAATTGAACTATGTGGTTTAAGTAGCATAACAACAAATATTGTTATTATTAAACTTGCATAAAAATTAGAATAATTTAACTTAATAATTTCCAATAATAATATTAGACAAACATTAAATTAAATGTAACGTGTGAAACTTTAGAAAATCTGAACAAGTCAAGTAATGACTAGTAATTTCACGTTTTCCAATGAGGGGAAAATAGTAAAAACATGAATAAAATTGAAAGGAATAAAATTTCAAGAACTAGTTTTTATGGCTTTTGAATTTACAACGCACATAACCCTAAATATCATGCATTCATGGAATTAAACTTGCAACCAATAAACTCAAAATATGATTCTAAAACCCTAGATATCAAGTATTCCAAAATATTTAAAATAATTTAATGTGTTCGAGAATAATGCATAATCAAGATAAGCCACCATTCTTAAATAATGAACGCATAAAAATTGAAATTAAAAGGAACACAAAGGAAAAAAAATAAAAGAAGTGAATTATAATATTATTACTAAAACCTTCATGTCATAGGAAGGAGACCATTTGCAGCATGTACAAGATGGTTGTAATAGTTAAAGTCTTCTGCTCAAAGCTACCGTCCTTCAATCTGTCAAAAAGCTTCCACCAAAAGTCTTCTTCCAAAAATCTCTACCCAAAAATTTCTCGAAATAAACCCTTACATACTCTTTTATATTAGTGAGAATTCGTTTCCCATTTAGGTCTTGTAAGTAAAATTACATTAATAATTATTATTGTAACTAAACTAAATACAAATTCCATACATAAATAAATTTGGCCTCAAATCCTCTATATTAAAAATTCTTTGAATAATATTCCTGCATTAAAAGAAAAGATATAAATTAATTCTCAAATATAAAACATTATAATAAGTCAAATTAAACCATAAACTTACCTTTCATAATGTTCTCATCATAATATTATCTTACGTACATTAATAATGAAATTCAATTTTTACTTTAAGTGAGACCCAATAAATTTTTTCCCACTATAAAAAACATTAAGTCATAAATGATGTATTTAACGTGAACTTATTTCCCAGAACCACTCAAAATATAATTCAAAATATTAAATGTAATATGATTTTCCCTTTTAAAAGTATGCATTTCTACAAAATCTGTCATGAAATCTCAATACTCATCTCATGCTAGATTGAATGTAAAGTAGACGCCCCTATAATTCAGAAAGGTATTTCTTGGGTGTCAGGCAATGGTAAACAGATAACATTTTGGGGCCACCTACCTCTTGAACACACAATTTTTCATTACCCAACTATTAGAAATAAATTTTTTGAATTTAAATAAATGAATTTGAATATATATATGTTTTCAATTTCAAATTAAAAATAATAATAATAATATAATAATAAATAAATAAATAATAATTATAAATTTCAAATTTTCATTTAACCTAAATTTCAAATATTTTTCTAAATAATTTATACAATAACTTAATAAAATATATATATATAAAAGTTTCAAATAATATATATATATGTAATTATAATTATAATTTTTTAATAAATAAATAGTATTATATAAAATTGTTAATATATTTTTCTAAATAATTATACAATATAATCTTATAAAATATATATAAAAGTTTCAATATATATATATATATATATAATTAATATATATAATTTTTTAATAAATAAATAGTATTATGTAAAATTGTTAATATATGTATCTATGAATTAAATTTATTTGAAATCTTTAATTTGTGATTAAATCTCAATTACTTAATACAAATCATATGTTAATTTGGACCATGAATATTTTTCTCCATGCGTGAGTAGAAAATATGCTTTATGAAATTCGAATGGGTGATAACTGACCATAACATGAGTGCTTTAATGAGTTCTTAAGACTCACGTGGAAGCTGTCTCCTTTTAAATTTGTGGAGTAAGGTGGTTTGTTTTTATACTGAGGTGGAGGTTTGTTTTTATATTAAATAATGGATCATGGGTTTATTTTTTCACAAAGGATCATGGGTTTATTACTACCATACCGTCAATTTTTGAATGATGCTTGCATTGCTTGGAGTTTTATGTGTTATAAAATGAGGGGTGAGGATTAATTATTTAATATTTATTTAATTTTTTATTATATTTTTTTTTAGAATTAAAATTTGTAATTTATTTTTTATAATTTAATCATTATGTTTAATTTTTTATTTTTTATTTCAGGTAATTATTTCAATAATTAGAATTTTGTATTTTAATTATTTAATTTATAATTTAGGTTTACTAGGTTTAATTTGTAATTAATTTAATAATTATTATTATTATAATGAAAACTACGTATAATATTTTTTTAATGTAAAAATTAATTTATAATTAGAACTTCAAATTTTTGTTTAATTCTATAATTTTTATAAGTTATAATGATTACTATAACAATTAATTTATTGCAGGGTAAATAAGATAATTTAAGGGAGTGATGAGAATATGAGAGGAAGCATAAGGTAAAAATTAGCAGAAGGAGCAAGAATTAATTGGGGTCAAATTGGCGACAACAGTGGATTTTGAAGTCTTTCGAGATCTAGATTCTATTAATAGTCATAAATGATGTTAGCCGGATCTCTCATGTGATGGGATCATGGAATCATAATCTGTCATAGTCCAAATATTTGGGCATGTGGAAGCATTTGTAATTAGCATTTAACAAAAACTTAAACGCTAGATGGGTTAGATTGAAGAACAATAAGCGAAAGAACTGTGCAAGTAGGAAACTCGACATTAAGGTTTCTAGGGATTCAAAAATCTAGAAATGTTACAAGCTAGACTTTTGAAAAGATATTGATCCAGGATGCTTTCGCTTATAGATGTATAAAAAGAATCACATGTAAAATTGCAGCTTAACGCAGGAATTTAATATGCACAACAAAAAGAGGAAGAAAACACATAAAGGTACAAAAAGAAGACACCAAGACTTGATAACGGAGTTCGTCCAACTCAGACTATGTCTTCGGGCCCTACTCAAACAATGGGGAGTGCTTTATATTAAATGGTATGAAAAGAAGAGAATTACAATCATCAGTTCTATACCAAGAGGCTTATACCTCCATTCTTCCAAATGGCTGTGAAATGGAGACCTCAAATGGAGAAGTGAAAAGCACCAATGCGTCCGTGGCAATGAGAAACATGTAAAACTTGTCCAAAAGAGACAAAGTGCACCATTGGCCACCTGAAAACTCTCCTACCTCGAACAACGTACTGAAAATCCTCCTCCTCCGTGCTTTTTCCAACATCAGCTTTTATAATGGGTCATTTGGACAAATCCCGCTTAAATCGGGCATAAAATAGAGGTTGTTTTAGTAGAAGGGTCAGCGGGTGTAACAAACCCCCACTGCAAGCTTTTACCGTTTCCAACAATAATATGCAAAAACCCCCGTAATACACTAAAATCCGACCACAAACCGTTTACCCGGATTCCAAATTTATTAAATCAGGCCTATATCCTTATCGGGTCCAAGCCCGAAATTGTAATCGGAATAGCGGGAGTGCAATGGTCCTGTAATCTGGGATTGTCAACCACCGATCGCCAATATCGGCGTCGACCGATCACATCGGCATCCCGCTCACATAACGGCCCGGTGTCCCGTCTCCGATCACCGATAACGATCCCACCGATCGCTTTATCGCCGATCGCATCGCAAGTCAGCCCCTGCCTACTCCGATATCACCAACATGCATATATGGCCTTCCTCCAACCCAATATTTCGGCAATCGCTGATTGGGGGTTCCGTTGCGCGTCCTTAAGTCCACCTCTTTGGATCCTCCGACTGCGATTTTGCCTTCTAAGGCTTACAACCCATTTTTAAAGGAAAAAATCCTCATTTCTTTAAAGAACAAAGCAACCTTCTTTTCGTGATAACTTCATCATCTGGACTCGAATTGAAATTTCGTTTGCACCGTTGGAATCAAGATGACGAGATCTACGCTCTGGTCCTAGGTCAACTTTGTTCTGAGCACTTTGAAGTCTGAGCTTTTCCATGCCATTGTATCTGAAGATCCATCTGGATCAATCCTCCCCATTGAGGAGCTTTTGGACCGCCAAAAGTTTTCATTAGTCAGTTAGCAAGTGAGGGAATTGTTCCCTCACTTTCTCTTTCTCCAACCATCTAGCCTTGCTGGGGTCCATTCCCTTGCAACCAACCCGAAGATATTCCACATCCCCTCCCCATGAAGTCCTAGTTCTTCTATCAAGAATGATGTCTTCAAGTAACTCATTGAGATATTCTGGTGCAAAATCATCGACTGTAGGAACTCTTCCCACCTCATCAATGTCCATGATCAAAGGTGGTTCATTTAGCTTTAGGTTCTCCACATTAACTAGTGAGTACATCTGCATATATACCGGCAAGTCAAGACGAAAGGCGTTGTTCTCAATCTTCTCCAAAATGGTGAATGGTCCATACTGGATTGGTCGCAACTTCTTTCCTTCTCCCTTCATCCTGTCTTTGTTGATGTGGAAACACACTTTGTCGGCCACTTGGAATTGATGGTTGACTCGGTGTTTACCATGTCGAGCTTTGTAACGGGCTTGACTTTTCTCCAACTGCTCTTGCACTACTTGGTGAATCAGTTGGATTCACTGAATGAACTGTTGAGCTTTGTCCCTATCATTACGTCCACTGGAGCCATCTTCCCTTCCAAAAACCATATCAAACGGGTCCTTTGGTAGGTAACCAAAACAGGTCTCAAATGGTGAACGTTGCGTAGATGAATGCACTGCTCGGTTGTAGGAATGTTGTACATAGGGGAGATGCTCATCCCACAACTTGGGATGTTTCCCACGATAGCCTCGTAACAAGTGTACCACGGTACGGTTAACAACCTGTGTTTGTCTGTCAGTGTGTGGATGAAAAGTCGTGCTTCTTTTCAATTTGGTGTCCATCATCCTCCACAAGCTAGTCCAAAACTCTCCGAGAAAGTGAGAGTCTCGATCTGATACAATCGATGTGGGTAGTCCAAAGTGGACCCAAAGATGCTGAAAGAAAAGAGAATCAGTCTACTCTACAGTAATCTTCTTTTTACAAGGCATAAGAATACACATATTGCTAAAACGATCAATGACGACATACAAATAGTCGTGACTTTTCCTAGACAAAGGCAACCCTCCTACAAAGTCCATTGACACACTTTCCCATGGACAACTCAGAATAGGGAGTGATTTGTAGAGCCCAAGTTTTCTATTAGAAGGCTTTGAAACAGAACACATCACACAACCCTTTGCATAGTGAGTCACAATGTTTTTCATATGAGGCCAAAAGCAAAATCTTTGTACATGACATAAAGCCTTTTTTACACCAAAGTGTCTAGACACAAGAGAGGTGTGGGCCTCTCGAATTACATGTAGTCTTTCCCCTGTGGGAATACACAATTTACCAAGTTGATACAACAATTTCCCCTACAAGTGATAGTTGTCCACCTGTGAACCAAGGGTTAGTTTTGCATAAATCTCCTTAAAGCCATCATCGTTAGCATCTTGTTGAGCATAACTCTCAAAAGATAACGAAGCATTATGCAAAATAACAGAAGTAGAAATAGGAGGGCGAGATAGCATATTGTTTACTTTATTGTTAGTGCCCTTCTTATAATTTATTACCAGATGAAACTATTGAAGAAAGCCCATCCACCTGAAATGACGAGATTGTTGCAACTTGGTTTGTGACTGAAGGTACTGCAAGGGCTGATGATCTATATGGATGATGGTCTCCTTGCCGATTAGGTAATGTTTCCACTTTTTCACACTCTGCACCAAGGCATAAAGCTCCTTGTCATAAGTGGGATAGTTTATCACAGCTTGAGAAAACTTCTCAGAATGGTAACAAATTAGCTTCTTTTGTTGCATCAGTACAACTCCCATGGCATAACCGCTGGCATCAGTTTCGATCTCGAATGGCTGTTGGAGATCGGGTAAGGCTAAGACTGGCGCAGTGCTGATCTTTTCCTTCAATGTTTCGAAGGACTTATGTTGTCTTCATCCCCATTGGAAGACTTGTTTCCCACTTGTCAAGGTGTGCAAGGGTGCTGCAATAATAGAGAAATTAGCAATAGATCTTCTCCAATACTGGACTGCACCTAAAAAGCTGCGGACCTCGATTACACTAGTAGGCTTAGGCAAATTTACAATTGCTTCAACTTTAGAGGGATCAATCTTTAACTGACCATGACCAACAATATGACCTAGATAACCCAAAGAGGTTTTCTCGAACTCACACTTTGACAATTTTACAAAGAGTTTTTATTTTCTCAGTACATCAAGCACTTTCTTTACATGACACACATGATCAACCCAACTCTTACTAAAGACAATTATATCATCTAAATATACAAGAACAAAATCATCAATGAAAGGATGAAATATATCATTCATAACCCTCATAAAAGTGGTTGGAGCATTGCAAAGTCCGAATGGAATCACCATCCATTTGAACAGCCACTGCTTGGTCTTGAAGGTGGTTTTCCACACGTCCTGCTCCGCAATTCTGACTTGGTGGTAGCCACTACGCAAATCCAACTTTGTTAAGTAAACAACACTCTTTAATTGATCTAATAAATCATCTATGCATGGAATGGGGTATCGATTCTTCACCGTAATTTTGTTTAGCATGTGGTAATCCACACACATCCTCCATGTGTCGTCTTTCTTTGGAACTAAGACAATCAGCGAGCCACATGGAGAAGTGCTTGGCCTGATGACTCCCTGGTCCAGCAATTCCTGCACTTGTCGCTTGATTTCCTCCATCTCAATAGTCGACATCCTGTACATGCCAATATTTGGCAAAGGAGCATCATGCTGCAGATGGATTTCATGTTGGATTTCCCTCCTCGGAGGTAATCCCTTCAGCTCCTAAAACAGTTCATCATAAATAGAAATTAAGTTAGATAATTCTTGTTTATGCTCCTGATCACAGTCCTGGAAAGCATCAATGAATTCTGCCTCTTTTTCCCTTACGACCATAAGCATGCATCCTTTACTAGAATTCACCAGTCTTTTCATTTGTCCAACACTTACAAGGCTGGCATTAATTTTATTTTGATGAGCCCTTACTATATATTCTACCCCATCTTTGGTGACTTGATATTTGTTTTCATGACAGAAAAAGACTGTGTTTCTATCATACAGATATGGGCTCCCTAACACCATGCCATAGATATCCAATGGTACTACATCCAATTCTACTTCGTCTACTAGCTTAGACACGATCACAAATTTGACTTTACACTGTTGGGTTACATTTAGTTTGGCTTTATCATGTATCCATCCCAGTGGGTAAGGTTTCGGGTGTGGTTTTGTTTCTAAGCCAAGTTTCTTTACCAAGGATTCTGAAATTAAGTTTGCTTGAGACCCAGTATCAAATAAAGTTTCAACTTTGGTATGATTTATAACTACTCTGATATGAAACAATTCAATCCTCTTTCAGTCATTAGTAAGGGACTCATTTACAGAAGTGGTGCCTTCATGCGATTCAGAATTAATATGTGGTGTAAGCGTACCTTTCATTCCTGTTGTTGTGATCAGCGATTCATCTCCAGAATCTGATCCAAGGTCTTGCTGCGTCGTTTCCACTGTCTTCTACTTCCCTTCTCCTCCATACCTCTTGGGACGCTTTTTTGGGTGTTGTTTCCAATAGTGATTGTCATCGTGGCCTTCCTTTTTGCAATGATTGCAATACGATCACTCCCCTTCTTTGGCTGTTGCCGTCTTCTTCTCCTTTCCCTTTCACTTCGCTTTGGATTTGTCATTGGGAGGTTTGAACAATGGTTCTCTGGAATGATCATCTCTCTCATTTTTGCCCTTGTTCTCAATATGAATTACCTTCACACTAGCTGCGTCAATAGTGGTTGGTTCAAACAACAAAAATGAATGCCTAAGATAGCTATGCAATGAGCCTATATACTTAGTCACAACTTCAGGTGTATCGAGTGCTATACCCAGATTCAGTGCTTGCTTTCTAAATTCTTCTGTAAAACTCTGAACATCCTGCCCTTTGCCTTTCCTTAAATACTGCCAATTCATCAAGGTTTTTGCTTGTATCCTAAGGGATAAAATGGTTCCTTTAACATAGAAGTGAAATCAGGCCATGAGGAAAAGAGCTTACCCACATTCTTGCTGCTCTGTAATTTTCTCTCCCACCAAACAAAAGTGGTGCTGCTCAGCCGTAGAGAGGCCAGTTGTATCTTCGCCTCATCCTCTACGATTTGTTGAATCTTTCAGTAGACCTCAATATGCCTAAACCAATTGTTAAGATTCTCTGCATTACTTTCACCATTAAACATGGGAAGATCAAATTTAACATCTAATTTAAAGAAAGGCTTCTTAGATGCATCCTTTGAATTTCTACAATTATGGTGGTGAGAGGAAGAAGAACCTTTACTCCCAGAAGGAGAAGGAGGGGGTTCTTCTCCACCATTCCCATGTGTTGAACCTTGTCCTTCTGGGTTTCTTTCCTCTGCTTTCTCCAACCTTAAAACCAGCTCATTGATTTTCCTTTGCCATTGAATAGAAAGTCTTTCTGAAATTATGCTCCTCTTCAAGATGAGCTTCATCTTCTGCCATGTCTCTCCTTCAATGTGCACACCCCGCTTCTGGATCGAAAGGTTCTAGTTCTCCTTCGCCTCTTTAAAGCCTGTTTCTTATTAGCATACAAACATGAAATTCACATCTAAAAAGCCCTACTCTGATACCACTTGATCCAAGATACTTTCGCTTATAGATGTATGAAAAGAATCACATGTAAAATTGCAGCTTAACACAGGGATTTAATGTGCACAATAGAAAGAGGAAGAAAACACATAAAGGTACAAAAAGAAGACACCAAGACTTGATAACGGAGTTTGTCCAACTCAAACTACGTCTCCGGGCCCTGCTCGAACAATGGGGAGGCCTTTAAATTAAATGGTATGAAAAGAAGAGAATTACAATCATTAGTTGTATACCAAAAGGCTTATACCTCCATTCTTTCAAATGGCTATGAAATGGAGACCTCAGATGGAGAAGTGAGCATCACCAATGCGTCCGTGGCAATGAGAGGGGCTAGAAACATGTAAAACTTGTCCAAAAGAGACAAAGTGCACCATTGGCCACCTGAAAACTCTCCTACCTCGAACAGCGTACTGAAAATCCTCCTCCTCCATGCTTTTTCCAACATCGGCTTTTATAATGGGTCATTTGGACAAATCTTGCTTAAATCGGGCATAAAATAGAGGTTGTTTTAATAGAAGGTTCGGCGGGTGTAACAAACTCCCAATATAAGATTTTACCGTTTCCAATGATAATATACAAAAACCCCCGTAATACACTAAAATCTGACCACAAACCATTTACCTGGATTCCAAATTTATTAAATCAGGCCTATATCCTTATCGGGTCTGAGCCCGAAATCGGAATCAACATAGTGGGAGTGAAATAGTCCTGTAATCGGGGATTGCTGACTGCCGATCGCCGATATCAGCATCAGTGGATCGCATCAGCATCCCGCTCACATAACAGCCTGGTGTCCCAGTCTACGATCGCCGATAATTATCCTGTCGATCGCATCACAAGTTGGCCCCTCCCTGCTCCGATATCACCAACATGCATATATGGCCTTCCTCCAACTCAATATTTTGGCAATTGCTGATCGGGGGTTCCGTTGCGCCTTCTTAAGTCCGCCTCTCTGGATCCTCCGACTGCGATTTTTCCTTTTAAGGCTTAAAACCCATTTTTAAAGGAAAAAATCCTCATTTCTTTAAAGGACAAAGCAACCTTCTTTTCGTGATAACTTCATCATCTGGACTCAGATTGAAGTGTCGTTCATGCCGTTGGAATCAGGAAGACGAGATCTACGCTCTGGTCCTGGGTCGACTTTGTTCTGAGCACTTTTGATTTCTGAGCTTTTCCATGCCATTGTATCTGAAAATCCACCTGGATCAGATCTGAATGCCAATTACTAGCAAAACAGACTATGTAGGGGGTGTAACGGACAAGTGTATACGCAGCAGAATATTCAGAATACCTGAAACATAAAAGTATCCATTATAGGACAAGTAGTATTTATATAGAAATGTTTGAATGTACAAGAGATATGATATGAGATGAGATGATTACAAATGATGTCTTGCTTATATACCTAGGCAGGTGCCCCTTCATGAACGGTCATGTCCTTCAAGACATGCTTCTTCAGTAACTAATTATTAATTATTTTTTTATATTATATTCATAACATTGCCTTCCTCTTCAGAATGTTTTGTCCTCAAAGATTATTGTTGACAAGGTGTGTCATATGTTTCTTTATCTTGTAATCCATCTGTATCTTTCAGAGTTCTTTGAGTTGTCATCTTAGATGCTACAAGATGATATGATATTTTGAGTAATAAACAAAATTGTTGAACTAAGAAAGGATGTAACCATCATAAATCAATCTTTTATAGAGTTTTGCAATTATTTGATTGTTGGATAAATTCTTATCGTAATATTGGATTTTGCAGACCTCGATATTTTTCAAAACATAAGTCTTTTGTTTCTATTTTGAGTGATACAAGTACGTAGACTGATTGAGATGTTTGCTCTTGTGATTCAAATGTCGATAGGGAGTTCTTGTGATTTGATTTTCCCTTTTCATGTGTGTGGCACTTTCCTGATTTACTTCGGGTGCTGATATTGTTGAGTTGGTTACAAAATATTCACTTGGACTTTTCATCATTTGAACTGCAACATCTGAATGTGTTCTTACTTCAATCGGTTTCTCATCTTCTTGAGTTGTGATATTCACTGCATTGATGTTTGTTCCTTTTTCTTCAACTTGGATTGATATGTCTAAAAACTTTGATACTTCTTTCGTGATGAGTTCTACTTTATTTTTCATTGATTTCTTATCATCCTTAGTTTCTTAATCTAAGTAAGAAGATTTTAGTTATGATTTTTTTTAAACTTGAAAGTTCTTTAGCTTCTGGTTTAATTTCATTTTGATGCTCAAACGTCTCCCTTTTTAAATCTCTAATTTGTTCTAACAACTTTTGATTAAGGGTTTTTAAGCGTAAATTTTCTTCTTCTTTCTCTGGTAGACTTTCGTTGAGTTTATTTTCAGAACTTTTCTTTTCTTGCTTTAGTTTTTACTTCTTAACCTTGGACTTCTTGACTTTCTCAAGTAATTTTTTATTATGGTCTCTTAAACGAATAATTTCCTCATCCTTTTCTCTTGATTTTTTGTAAAAGCAAACCTTTGAGATCTTTATATTTCTTTTTTGATGCCTTGTATTTTGTTCAAGTTCTATGATTTCTTCTTCTAATATTTTTATTTGTATTTGTGTATTACCCTGATGTCCTTTCGTACAAAATAATTTCCCACATGTTGGACAACATATTTTACAATTTTTAAGAATCCACTGATACATTATTTTTGTTTCACAAAACAAACATTTAGTCCAAAATATTGACTTGTTACATGGATTCCGTGTGAGTATTCTTAGACCCTATAGATATGTGAATGTTGACTTGTCACAATGACATGGCACATAAACTAGTTTTGAATGACATGGCATGCTAATGTATCATTGATGTGTCATGCTAGCATGACGAGCACTGACATGGATTAGAGGCACAATAACATTAAGGTGGAGGCTTAGGTAGCAAGCTCATGGCTATGACAAGGATCAATGGATGGTCCAATTAGTGGGAATTTGGAAATCTAGCTTTTCAGTTGATGGGACTCTAGATTTTCCTAGATCTAGATGTGACCATTGACCGATCAAAAAGATTGAATAAGAAGGAATAAACACAATGGGGAAAAGGGAAAATCCTAGATTTAGATGGATCCAAAGGATCAAAGATATAGAAATACATAATATAGGGATTTATGGGAAATCTTAGATTTGAATGTGAGTGGCAACTAACGTGTCTTCATGAGTATGTGGCTTTATGTGATACCAACACATGGGTAGGGATTCGCATGTGTCAGCCATGTGTATCTAATGCGAAATTGTACAATGGGGACATGGGGGCAAAGGATTGCCACATGTTTACCACGTTGGCACTAGTACAAATATTGACGCGATGCTTTGAAGATAAATTCTTTAACTAGGAATAATTGTGTTTAGAGATCAAAATTAGATAAATTTTTATTGTTGGAGAGCTTTCATCAAGCAAAAGATGATGGCAGCCTTGAAAACAAGTTTTAAGGCGGTTGAAGGAAGAGGATTTTTGATAGCCTCACCTCCTTAAGGGACTTAAGAGTTGGGTATTTACATATTCCTTTTAGAAAACATACTTTAAAACACATTAAGCAGCAAGATTAGATAATGTATATTATGTATCCACGTTGTTTTGAATATCTTTTTCTGTTCCTATCCCATAGTGAATTTGTTGCATCGATTCAACCTCCTTCTCTACAGTTGAGCCCACATATAGATTCACCCTAACATGTGCCATGTTTTGAAAATTCAACAACTCAGAGGTAGTATGTCTAAGAATACTATTCTCCTACCCCTATTCCTATATTGCATCACCTTGATATTTCTTGGTTTCCATGATTATGGCAGTCCTCATGTTTTGTACCTCTTCCTAACTTCTATATGGACCTCCATACTAGTGATGACAATTTTGGTGTCCATAAGCCCCAATTCATGAGTCCTCAATTGTCTCTTTACCTCTTGAATTTCACACCTACAACATTTTTTTGCATGTTTGTACTCACACAAGTTATATTTCCTTCTGCATAACTACTTGGTTTGCTTGCTTCACAAACACTTCTCCTATGACGATGCCAACTGTTGTAATTCTTGTCAAACTGCTTAAGGTTGTGTGCCAAATCTCCATTACCCTAATAACTATAACCCTAAGTCAAGGTGGATCTCCTTCCTCCCAAGGATACCACCACCAAATTCCATTGAAATTGAACCTCAGACACTTGGCATATAAACACACAACAACCCAACAAAGTGAAAAAACAATGCTTCCTACAAACTAAATTTTCCCAACACTTAGAAAATTTATGCCATCAAATGTCATTGGAACACACATTATAGTAAATAAAGAAAATTTCTAGTCTTCTTTAAAAATGAAACAAAAAAACAATTTATTAAACCTCTCCTACTTCATCCTCTGACATACATGTAACACTCCATGCCACGCAACGTCATCCTCACACATCTAACGCTTCATCCCATGCAACTTCATCCTCACACATGTAACACTTCATACCCTGCAAGTTCATCATCATGTAACACCCTATGCCATGCAAAATATGAATCATGAAACCTTCCAAGTGACCCCTACAAATGGCCATGATTGAAAAACATGAAAAAGGGATTCTCAAACCATTTTTAGTTTAGTTTCCAGGAAGGTAATAAAATTTGTCCAACTCCTTGATTGCTCTGCAATGTCCCTTTTTCAAGACGATGGGCCTCTTTAATCCCAATGTATATGTGCTTCCATTCAAGACTCCTGTGAACAATTTTAGATGAAGTTAGAGCCACAACTTCAAACCCAATCAAACAGCTTTCAATATGAAATGGGCTCCCACGTCTGAATACGTGGTAGATACTCCTGCATAGCGTCATCACAACCCCATTCCCCATTCGCCAATGACGAACACGAGCCGGTCTCTTTTTGAAAAATCCATAATTTGCGTAAAGTTAAGTTTCCAGAAATCTGGTTGGTCACATTTCAATCGTAAAGTCGGTGCTTTTATTGCTTAGTATTCAAAGAAGCCTTTGTCGTTGATGTTTCAACACTGCAGTACTTTTCAACTTCAGAAAAGGAAAAAAAAAAATGTTAAATCCAATTGATTTTAACTTTGAAAATCTTTGTTAAATCTGTGAACAATGAACTTTAATTTATCCAATTCATTACAGAGACCGCACTGAGATTTTTTCTATCACATCTCTGCCATTTTATATGAATTGCAGGAGCAGCCCGGGACGCGTACGCAACCTTGAACCCAGTGCGCCGGACCCCTCTTTTTCTACCCACTTTCCAGAAAAGTCGAATAACTTGAGGGGAATGGCAGAGACATTGAAGGGAAGATCCGTGGGTCTCACGTCAAGCAGAATGGCAACACAAGTCTACGCAACCCTCTGATGCCATGGAAAATCCCCAAAGACAAGACAGAATTAAGAAGAGCTCAAGACAGAATTAAGAAGAACACTTATAAAGAGGATCCAGGGAGTTTCAAGAAACAACAGGGTGCAGAGGATTGACAGAAAATCTTAATCATGGGTATTACACAAACGATTTTCCTCGTTTTTCTTGTATTGTTGGGTTGTTCTTTGTGTCATTGTATTCAGTCACGCTTTCATAGAAGCGCTGAGAATGTAGATTTTACATATTGATATACAGGGGACCAGGCACGCTGGCAAATTCTAAATATTTTCCATAGAGTTATTCTGCTAATTCTGTCCTTGACAGGCAATATGAATTCAGTGTTGTCTCTCAGATCATAGGAGATGATGAAGCTGCTATGATGTTTAGAGCCATTAGCGAGCTTCTGAAAGTGTCTCTGGTCAATATCAGCCAGATTTGCTAGCTAATTTCCATGTAATCTGATCTCCATTAATGTTATATAGTACAGGGACAGACAGTGTCTTCCCTCAAAATCATACTATAGGTTCAGCTCTGTAACTATTTATGTGCCATGGCTAATAGAGCGTAAATCGTTCAATTTTCAATTTAGATTCCCCAGACTTGACTGAATGGTGATCTAATTATGTATTCTCTTCTTTTGGGTATCTGTTAAATGCTTGGGTGCGCTGCTGTTCAGATTATTTATTGTCAGAGTAAAATTGTCATATCATTATCTGTTAAATGCTTGTGTGTGCTGCTGTTTAGATTAAGGGTAAAATGGTCATATCATTATCTATGGTATTGTTTTTATTTCTAAAGAGTTAAATGATTAAATAACAAATTTTATTTATTCAAGAGATTTTGAAAGTCAATTGGGATTATTGAAATTTTGGGTAGTGACATGAAGAGTAATAATGTTTTAATAAATATTGTTATAATAGTTTCCTGTCTATGAAGATTGTTGTATTAGTTTTGAGTTTGGTAAATTTTTAAGTGATTACATTTGTGGTCTGATTTGGGTAATCACCAATTTTATTCCAATCTTTAATCTTTAGATTGAAGATAAGGATTGAAGATTGTTGTATTACTTTTGAGTTCGGTGAATTCTTAAATGATTATATTTCTGGTTTGATTGGTACCAACAATTTCATTTTAATTTTTAATTTTTAGGCAACCAAAAAAACTAATTTCTCTCTTCTCAAAAAACAGATCTATTTGAAAACATAGATGGAAGATTGTTGTATTAGTTTTGAGTTGTATTAGTTTTGAGTTCGGTGAATTCTTAAATGATTATATTTCTGGTCTGATTGGTATCAACAACCTCACTCTAATCTTTAACTTTTAGGCAATCAAAAACACTAATTTCTCTCCTCCCAACAAAACAGATCTCCCAATCAAATAATTTAAAACGAAAATATAGATCTGTCAAAGCTTCAACGACAGTTATTGGTTGAGGGTCAATGTAAAGAACTGATGAACGGATTCTGCTGAGTAATTTCAGCGGAATCAGTAAAGATAAATTGGAAATGATAAGGAATCTGGAAATTGGAAATGATGAGGAATCTGGAAATTATAATTTCGTTTCAAAGCAAGAACTGAGAGAGATGTTCTGCGTATTCCTTTTCAATCACTTTATGCCGGCCATTGACAGAACGGTGAAACCTAGGATGATGGATTCAGGCGATGGAGATAGGGTTGGCAGAAGAGTTGAGATAAAGTTGGGTGATAGATAGGATTGAGATCGACATATGTGGCATTTTGTGGAGAAGAATTATTGAGAAAAATTGAGACGTAGTGATACAAAATTTGGTAAAGACATATTCACAATGTAAAGTAAAAGAAAGTATGACAACAAATCACATTTGTCTAAGCTGTTTGGCACCAAAAGCACGCGTGCCAATGGACTGCATAACCTCGTACCATTACTTTTTTAACCATGGAAATGTGTGTTATTGTATTTTGGTTTTCATTAAATTAAATACGTCCATATGAGGATTAGACTTCTTTATAATTAAAATTAAAAATTAAAATTTCGATAGTTAATTATTTTTTCTAATTATTTTATTTCATTAATTTAATATAAATATATATGCTTATAATTATATATTAATTATAATATAGGATAAAAAAATATAATTAAAGTGTGAAGGAATTTTGCGATATAAAGTAGAATTAAATGAAATTTATTTAATTATTAGGAAAATATTATTTTTTTTCTAATTACATTGGATATTAATAAATTATTTAATTAATTTACTAAATTAAATATATAAATTTAAGAAGAATATTTTGGTAGAAATTTTGTCCTTTTTTGGAACCTGTAGGTGGTTCATTATCAAAACCGATGGAAGATGCAATCATAGCATAGACTTAAATAAGATGAGATGTTAGACCAAAAGATCATATAACAACTAGTTTATGAAAAATAATATTTAATAATAAAAATCCTATAACGGCTAGTTATGAATTATATTATATATATATATTATTAAGAAAAGATTGAAAAAACATAAGCACGAACCATAAACAAACAGTCAAAGTCAAACAAAGATAGGAAATAGAGTCAAAAAATATATAAAGAGGAGCCAAGGCCTCATTAATGGGTCAAGAACCTATAACAAAATTAATAATTAATGGAGACTCAAACCCAAAGCAATCAAAGAGGGATGGTTAAATAAATTAGGGTCAACCAAAAAATAATAAGGGTCTAGGGTCCTACAATCAATATAAGGAGTCAAGAAAATCAATAAAGTCTAACAAGAAATCAAAACGGTTGAGATGAAATAATACTAAAAAGCGAAGAAAGAATAGGATAAAAATATTTTTTAAAGAAGGGAAACTGATCAAAAAACAAAACAATTCATAAAACGAAACAACAAACCCTAAAAACAAAATAATTAGTACACAGAAACAAACTAAGAGGACAGGACAGGGACCCATCTTCTGCTAATATTCTAATTATCGTCTCTATTTAAATTATTGGGCCCTTTTTCAATTTCCAGGGCCTCCTTGAATTCACAATGATGGAAATGACTAACTTTGCCAGTGACACAGGCCTCCTCAATGCAGATGTGATGCCTAGATTTTGCTGCATGTTCTACCAAAACAGAGGAGCGAGTCCTGCCATGCTTGCTGTCAGTTGCATGCTCACAAATCCTTTGATTAATCGAGCGACCAGTCTCACCAATGCAGGGAGTCCTACATGAGCAAGGGATAACGTAAACACCTTTCATATTTTTGGGGTCCACAGGGTCTCTAACGGAACTTAGGGAGCTTCGGATGGTATTTAGAGGCCTAAAGGTTGAAGAAACCTTATGCTTCCTTAGGATCCTCGCAATATTGTCTGTGGTTCCTTATATAAAATGAAGATGAACTCCAGAAAAACAATCCTTGGATTCTTTCTTAGCCTTAGGACCCTTTTCAGCTTTGAGGAAAGCCTTGGTACATTGGTGTTTATTGTACCCATTATTAAAGAAGACACTCAAGAGGTGTGCTTTCTCTTCATTGAGATGGTTGTCATAAAAAACCCTTAACACTCTAATCGCTAAGGTATTGAGAACACTGAGTTTTTGAGCTGGGAAATGATGAGAATTAGCATGAAAATATTGATCCGTATGAGTTTTCTTCCGAAAGACTCATGAGGAAAAGATCCATCCTTATTCCTAGAGAGGAGGACGTCAAGGAAGGGCAAACTATTATTACATTCAAATTCCATGGTGAACTTTATGGAATTAGACTGATTATTAAGATGAAAGAAAAAAAGGTCCAACTCTTCCTTGCCATGGGACCAAATGACACAAGTGTCATCCACAAACCTCTTCAACATATTAGGAAGAAGACGAGAAGAGGCTAAGGTCCTTGATTCAAAATCCTCCATGAATAGATTATCCACCACAGGGGAGAGCGGGGAACCCATAGCGACACCACAAGTTTGCTAATAGAATTCCCCATCGAAGGAAAAGAACGTAGAGATTAGACAAATACAAACTAACTTAGCAGTATTAGGATCAATAATGCATTTGATGACCTCAATGGCCTCGATGATAGGGATATTAATGTAGAGGGATACCACATCAAAACTTATAAGCTTGTCAGCAGGATTGAGCCTAAAATCCTTCAACTCATTGACAAACGAAGCAGAATCCTTGACAAAGGAATCTTTATTACCGACAAGGGGCTTAAGCTTCATTGCTAAATATTTAGAAAGAAGATAAGTCAGACCTCCTATTGTGTTGGAAATGGGTCTTAGAGGAGCCCTCCCTTATGGATCTTAGTAAGTCCAAAGATTCAGGGGGTAAGAGGGCTATTTTCAGTGAGCTTATGACTAAATGAGTTGACTGAGATATTGTTCTTTATAGCAAGAGCCACACTTTTGGAAATCTTCTTCATGGGGCCCTTACTAAGTTTCCTATAGCTCCTGCTATTCAGGAGATTATCTAACATCTTCTTCTTGTAGTCCTCTTTATCAAGAATAACCACAAATCCACCCTTGTCAGCTTTGAGAACAACAATATCCTTGTTATTGTTTAAGGACTTGAGAGCGTCAATTTCAAGCTTACTGATGTTGCTCTTGGGGGGCTTAGCCTTTCTGAGGACAACCACATAGTCTTGCCTGACGATATCTTTAGTGACTTCCGATAAGTCTCTAATACCATATTCAATGTCATAGATGATATCATTGACCGAGATCTTTCTAGAAGGGAAAAATTCAAACCCTTCTCCAAGAGACTAAAGACTGGGGGTCAAAAGAAAAACTAGAAAGATTGACACCTTATTAGAACAAACAATATTATTCAAACCTAAAGTTCTAAAACTCTTCCTCTTATTTTTATTATTATAATTAAAAAGAAAATCATTAACAACTTTATTATCATCATCATTATTATTATTATTATTATTACCATTACTACTACTATTATTATTAGTAGTACCATTACTACTACTACTATTATCATTATTATTAACACCACCATCACCATTATTATTATTAAACCAATACTTATTATTAATAACATTATTATAAAATCCTAAACATAGCCTTTACTAAAAATCAATGGATTATCTGACTCGTTAATTTGGTCGATAACGGTCCTAAGAGAATTGGCAAAAAAACCAGCCAACGACCATTCATGATCGATACTCGAGTCAGCATCATTCTCATTCAACGACAAGTCAGCCTGAACATCACCATTGTTTAGTCAAGGCAACGAAGGATATCCGTTGGCTGATCCAGTGCCGCAACTAACAAATGGAGGAGGAGCCGACACATTGACCATCATCGAGACGATCGTTGGAATATTAGCAGAAGTTGGGTCCCTATCCTATCCTCTTAGTTTGTTTATGTTCACTAGTTATTTTGTTTTTAGAGTTTGTTGTTTCGTTTTATGAATTGTTTTGTTTTTTTGATCGGATTCCTTTCTTTAAAAAATATTTTTATCCTATTCTTTCTTCATGTTTTAGTATTATTTCATGTCAACTGCTTTGATTGTTTGTTAGACTTTATTGATTTTCTTGACTCCTTGTATTGATTGTAGGGCCCTAGACCCTTATTATATTTTGGTTGACCCTAATTTATTTAACCATCCCTCTTTGATTGCTTTGGGTTTGAGTCTCCATTAATTATTAATTTTGCTATAGATTCTTGACCCATTAACCAAGGCTTGACTCCTCTTTATATATTTTTTGACTTTATTCATTGTCTTTGTTTGAATTTGGTTGTTTGTTTCTGGTTAGTGCTTATGTTTTTTAGATCTTTTCTTAATTAATATTTTTTATTTTAATAATTATAAATTATTAATTCATAAACTAGTTGTTATATGATATTTTGGTCACTACATCGCACTCTATTTAATGATGAACCACGATTTGCATCTTCATCTCGTCCTGATGATGAACTACGATCTGCATCTTCATCTGGTCATGATGATGAACCACACTTACTCGTTCAAAACGCATCGGCAAAATTTTCTCTTATTACTATTTTACCCAAACACTCTTCTTAATTTATAAATTCATAAAAATAAATATCAATTTTTATTCAAAAATATTTAATTTTTTAATTTTATTACCATGAATTTAATAATTGTATTAAAATAAACCACCATAGTAAAACATCTATACGCCAACTATCTTATCAAACCGTGTCAAACCAAAAACAAAATTATTTTACAAAAGAATCCTATAAAAATCACAAACTATAAACTATATCATTAAGGTATCTTATCTTTCCTTTTCCTTTCAGGAAATCAGTGCAATTTCCAACCATCCATAGTTGTGTAACTCTAGTTTTATGAAAAAGTATATCCCATCTATTCATCTTGATCCTGCATCCATGGTTGAATGGTTAAAGGGTCCACCTCATAATTGGGAAACTCGTGAATTCAATTCCTGGTGGATCAAGATGAGAAGAAACCAAGTTCGGTTATAGATTCGAGATGAGATAAAAGAAACTATTAACATCTCATTTAAAATATTTTTTAAAATATGAATATAAACTTTATTTTAAAATATTAAAAAAAATATAAATTTTTATAATAAAATATAGTTTTTTTTAATAATATAATATTTTTAAATAAACCCCGGATCCGGGTGTTGCATCAGATCAGACACCTCACTCTCATGCGCGCCCTGCGTCAGGCCGCCGGATTGGCACCTGGACGGACAAGGCAGCGATTAATTAACTTCAGTTTTCGATGAGGGGTATTCAATGGCATTTGTTAGTTCAATGTGTGGAGGTCCTTTCGGACATTTATGTTGATCAGTCGTATGCAGGTGACTTAATGCCTCTCCGCGGCTCAACCATGCAGACCTCCCGCGATATAATGGAGGTCCCCCCGCCCAGTTGCAGACATTCCCTGCAACATTCCTTCCGACAGCTTGATATCCGTTTTGCCCAGCCAAAGGTCGATCCCTCTACGTCTCTTCTGCCCTGGTCACCCATTGGCATCCTACAGAGCGCCCGCACCAAAACTTCTGAGGAAGCCATGACTCGAAACTACGGTGTGCCTCGCAGAGGAAGCTCCTCAGCCTCTAGAGGGCGTGCCCGTCCATCTCCCTCTCCGCTTATAATCCCCATCTCCTCCGCCTCCCCATCTTCGCCTCCGCCTACCCCCTCCAGGCCTGCTCCCAACTCCTCTTTCCAAAATTCACGCTTCACATTTCGGAGCCGTCTCAATCAGCCCATTATTACCTTCACCACTACTATCATGGTTTCAGAAGAGGCATAAATGCCTGTCGAGCCTATCAGTTCTTCCACCACCCCGTCCCCTGAGGCAAGCCTTTCTCATGAGGCAAAGACCAATCCTATTCCAACAACCATGCACATGCAGGAAGATTCTCAGAAGAATGTTGAGGTTTTTAGCAATCCAATCGTGGAGGAAGACAAGGTAGTGGCTTGTGGTCTTGTTCAGCACAACTTCGGCATCCTGCACCTGATCAATCAGTCTGAGGAAGGCGCAATTGAAGAAGACGAGACTTCTCGGCCAGCTGCTCCAGAAATGCAGCCAGTTAAGCGCTCAGGCCCGCAGACCGCGGGCGAGTAAGCTTCTCTTCAGTTGGTTGTTGTTTCTGCTCAGTTTTTTGCTCTTCTCTCTTCTCATCTACTAGCTCTTTTCTCCTTCTCGGATATGTATACTGTAATGCTGAGGCCGACCTCAACCCATGTTTGTTTTTTTGCTGAATTACAAGGATATCACTCACTCTCATGACTAGAAGGAATTTTCAGATGGTTGGCTTCCTCTGCTTGGCATCTATTGCAAGCAAGAAGTACTTTTGTAATGACTTCACTCCCTCCGTTGGCCTGAACAAACTTCTCTCTCACAGGCACAGAGGTATCTCTCCGATCAGTAGTCTTTTTGCTAAGGGCCGGGAAACAGGCCCTCTGAGGCGCAGACCTCACTGTAAATATTTTTACCTTTTATTTTAATAGAATTAGCACTTATTCAGAAAGAAAAAAGAAAAAAGAAAAAAAAAATATTAATTTAATAAATAAATATAAAAATTTATTTAAAATGCTTAAAATTAACATTCTGATTAAAAACAAATTAAAATTTTAAAAACTTAATATACAACAATCTAAAATTTTAAAAATTAATATATAAAAATTTAATATACATAATAGAATTATTTTAAAATTATTTTATAATTTAATATATAGATTTTAATATATAATTATAATTATATATAAAGACACAAGGGCCTGGTTAAATTATTGGTGCCATATATGTGAGAATAGGAACATCAAGGATGAAAACTACTTCCTCTTAGAGTGCCCGCCTACAACCACATTAGATCTCAATTTCACAATCTTTGTTACAATACTGACCTTCCTAGCCTTTTACAATATCAAAATTATAGTGAGCTTGGAGAGAGCTTTTCGAGCATAGGAATAAAATCTTAAATCAAAATAAATAATTTGTTTCTTTAGGTCCGATAGACCAATGTTTGGTATCGGTGGACGTTAACCATTATCATCATCATATATATAATATATTCTGAGAGACATTTTTTTTATCTTAATAAGGTAGAGATATCGTAATACTTAAAATTTTGATTTATTCAAAATAAAATAAATTATAAATTATAAATATAGTAAAATTATTCAATTTATGTTTTTTCTCATGGTATTGTTCTGTAATATGGCTTGTTTAAACGCTAATAATTAAACTAGCCTAGATCCATCTTAATTTCAGATCTAAGTTCTATTTTCACTCTAAAAGAGGTTTGCACCTCAAGAAAAAAATTTGATTCCTCTCTCGGCTGGCCAGATCTAGAATTTCAAATAGATGTAAGCTAATAAATTATGTTTGACATTTGTTTAATTTAACATTTCTGCCCACGGACTTTGGATTGACGGTGAATAGGTGCACTATTAAGGCACTCCTTGCGATAGGTCACTGGTTCAAATCTTTGTGGATGCTTACCTACCCAAAAAAAAATTTAACATTTCAAAACTAATTCTGATAACAAACATCTACAAAGTATGGCTTTGGGTGGACCAAATATACCAATACAAGTTTCATTGGAATGATGGACAAGTACCAACATGAAAGCCGAAACTTTGGCACTCTGGACCTTTTGTGGATCTCATGCATAGACACTATATATATATATAAGTACTCACAAGTTCTTATCAATGTTCTATCATCAAACCAGGACTTCTACTCCCCACATATTTTTGCTTGAATCGCCGAGATTAACATTCTCTGATGTACATTCACAACAATCACTCTCCCACACATATTTCGCAAGAAGAATCAGGGTGTTGACTCATTGTCAAAGCTTGGGATCGCAGATAATTATAGTATCATACATTATACTTTATTGAAGGATGAGTCAATATGCACCGAGGGCTCTTTTCCCTCCCACAATTATTGTTTTTGGCTTTACAAATTTTGATGAATGCTAATTTATATGGTTATGTTTTCTTATTATGATTCTCAACCTATTTAGATTATAAATCATTTTTTCCCTTTTATCTCTCTTTAAACTATAGACCTTGCTTGGTTTATTAATAAATCTATAAAAACTTATTGTATTTATGATACATTGAATATATAGACTCGTCCATAATATAAACCAGTGCTATTTTTATTTGAAAAAAAAACCAAACAGCTTCATATTTATATTTTATTTAATTTAAAATATAAAAAAATATAAATCCATTTTAAATTTAAAATATAAAAAAGCGAAACAAAGATATTTAATCAAAATTTTAATTACGACTATCAAACTCTTCATATTAGATTATCTGAAAACAAAATTACTATAAACCAATTAAAAAATAGATTTCGAGAGTTTGGTCAATGGGTCAATTTAAAAAAGTTGGTTTCTTGCTATGAATGCCTCCAACAGTTTGGCCCATGTGTTGTGTACGAATTTGGTCCCTAATTAGGTGCGTATTAAAATAGGTAAGTTTTTTTTTTTTTTAATAAAATTGTGAAACTAAATGGTGGTGACGACCATCCAACGTGTTTATTAATTTTAAAGTTAATGGAAAGTAAATAAAAAATAAAAAAATTATAGAATGGTATATATGAAAGAAAATGATTTTAGTGATAGTGAGGGTAATTTTTAAATTATTTTAATTTAAATTAACAATAAAATAGATGATTTAATTTAATTACTTATTTTTATAATTAAAAAATAGTTTATACAATTTTTTTGAATATTATTTATTTATTTTTATTTTGATAAGTTAATAAATTAGGTGATGTGAGATATGTTTTGAAATTGAGATTTTATGTATGGTATAATGGATTTCAAAAAAAGATTTTCTACTTTCTATTTATTTAGCTTTGGAAAGATCAAATTTGTTAGTCTATTTGTCAAAATTTGTCAAACATCTTGTAAAATCATTATGATGTTTTTTTTTTAGTTTTAATGGGATCAATAATCTAAAAATTGACTTTATATTGTCCTAATATAAGCTATTTTCTTCATCAGGAATCTGATAGTATCTATCTATGTAATTCAGATCTTTATATTGTCTTAATATAAACTATGATGGTTTTTTTCTCTCTGAAAAAAAGTATTAACATCTTTGTGTCCACTCATTCTTAATATTTAAGTGTTTTTATGTTAGATATCTTATGCTTATACCTCAAAGTACTTAAATTTAATAATTACACTTTTAATAAGGTGGAAAATTAGCTTCTAAGAAGGGTACATTAATCTTTAAATTTAGTATTATAATTCAAACAATGTTGAAGATTATAAATTATAAAATGTGAACATTTTTTTGTTTGCTCAATTTTATTTAAGTAATTTTAAAATGTTGAATTTTTTTTCAAAACCAATTTAGATATATTTTAACCTAAGGAATAACTTAAGATCTCTTTGAGAGGGATCATATTTGCGAAAGTACAAAACTCTCTTAGAGAGTGCAAACTTTAGGAAAAATTTAAACCATGAGAGATTTGATCCTTTTGGATGCTTCATAAATCTGGTATTAATATAAGTTGGTTATAAAAAGTATTAAAAGAATATAGACCAATTATAAATAATATTATTAATAATTATACATTAGGTTGCAAAGATAAAAGAATATGTTAACTATTAGAATGTTTAGGCTGTGCATATTTTCTTAAGGATGATATTGTCAAGTTATATGTACAATTGTCCATGCAGATTGGGGTTTATGTTAAAGGCTTGGGTGAAAGCTTTGTATGTTGCTTAATGGTGCTATGTTGTGGCAATGAGCACCTCATTGATCTTGCTAGATCTAGTGGAACACTACAAGTGATGCATGTGTAGATCTAATTTACATTTCTAATGTAATGAAGGGAGAATCCATAATGGAATGAAGATGTGATAAAACTATGAAGAAAGAAAAAGAGCCCTTTGATAAGAAATGAGAGAAAATGGATGTGTCGTTGGTAATTTAAATTTGCAAGTGAATGGGTGTTTCAATTCATTATTGTTGTTCATGATGGTATCATGCACAATCATCTAGTGAATTGTAAAGGCAATAAAATGTCTTCTATTTAACCTACATACAAGTTGGTGTCGGCAATTATTAAGTCGATTGTAGATTTCAGAACATTTTGGTGGATCAAATGGGCATGAGAAAAGCCAACCTTTTAACTTTTCTCATACCTATTCGATCTCCAAAATATTTTGGAATCTACAATCGACATTAACTTAGGTGTTGTAAATTGCATATAAACTACTTATTGGTTTGATGGCAAAAATGGTGTGTATAAAAAGTTTTTTGGAATATGTAGCAAAAAAAAGATGATGAAGAGGTCATGTGATATTTAAGTAGCATTTAACCCTATTGTTTGATATTTGCATTCATGGATGTATTGTGAAGTGCAAAAGATGATCGCATTAAGTCAGGTCGTGAGAAAGACTGAAATGTTGCTACCAATGGAGTAAATTTTACTATATGACAACTATTTTGGTTTCCTTATATCTGCAGTACGATTTCAATTACTATTCAGAGAAAATATGTGTTTTTGTTTACTACAAATATTGGTCATTACCAAATTCATAGTGAAGTCTCTGTTGAGGATAGATGAAGAACAATATGCTTAACAAAGCAATACCAAACAATCATAAATCGCTAATTTACCCATGCTAGGATTCCAAGTTTGTCACCAAACACATTGTAAATGAGGAGGACCACAATCATCAAAACAATACCAAGCAATCACAAATCACTAACTCATCCATTCTACACTTAGAATGTCATGTTGATTTAAACTTAACTGATTAATATAAATTAAAATTTACTTTAAGATATATATATATTATATATATATATATATATATATATATATATATATATATATATATATATATAATTCAATATTGCGGAATACTATTTCCATATTAAATTAAAAAATTCCCTTTAACATAATAAAAATATATAAATTTACAATTTTCCTTAAAATTAAAATAGTTTTTTTATTTTTCCATCCATCTTTATTTGGATATTCTAATTCCACTTTAACTTAAACATTTATATTCTAAACTTTAACATTTAGATAATCATATTTATATCCTAAACTTAAACATTTAGATAATCAAGTAAATAAATATTTTCAAATATTTTTTTAAAAACAACTTCTTCTTTTCTTTTCTTTCTTTCTTTCTTTTTCTTCTTTTTTTTTTTTTTTTTTTTTTTTTTTTTTTTTTTTTTTTTTTTTTTTTTTTTTTTTTTTTTTTTTTTCTTCTTCCACTGGAAAAATCAGTAACTTTCATTATAGTTTTGAAAATTACATAAGCAGATGCCCATGGCATTACTGTATCGGTCATACAAAATTCACCTCTCAGGGTGTTATTTGGTGAGTAGTTATAATGAGTGCAGTATATACACATATGTTCTGGCATTTCAGCCTATCTTTATCACAAAAAGGATTTTGTTTTAAATACATAACGTCAATGTTCCTATCATTTCAAAAAAAATATCTCCATTTTCTGTCAGCTGTCGGGACTGTTGTCCCGTTGTTGCCTTTGATCTATGTATGGCCTGTGATAAAATTGGTGCTCCTCTGTTCTGTTCTGCTCCACTATTTGTCGAACGCCTCTGGGGAGTGTCGAGGCCTCTTTGGATAGTTTGTCAGCCTCGCTATTGTGTTCTATGTAAATATGTAAACACGAGAATTGATCAAATGCTGCCTTGAGAGTGAGTGTATCATGTAATAAATTGCTGAGTGTGTGTGAATGACAAGTGGTGACATTGTTAATCCAGTTAAACACCACCATTGAATCCCCATATATATTGATCTTTGTGTGCTGTTGTGATAATGCAAATTGTAGTAGATTATGTAAAGCAGACAACTCAACGAAGTTATTTGATCCAATTCCAAAACCCAATTTTGCAAGGTATCGTTGATGCTCGTTAATGTGCAGGACAAATCCCCCTCCACACCCGGCTTGGTTTGCTGCCCCGTCGAAAAAGGCCCACGGGGTGGATCTGTCGATATCAGGCATAGGAAGTATGGTTCTGGATCTGGGAGGAGGCGGATCAGAGAGCTCCTGGTAGGCCGCAGTGATAGTAATTTCAATCTTGTTCCATATAATCGGTCGATCCTCGAATATAGCCCGATTCCGAGCAAGCCAGAGATGCCAAATGGCCACAGGGGGGAGATTGAGAAGTTTTGAGCCCGCGCGACTGTGAGACCAGGTGTCCCATGCGTTCTGAAGATCTAATCCCGTCCATTGGCCCGCCATGCCCAAATGAGAGCAAATATTTCCCCATAGATTTTGAATAGCAGGGCAGTGTAGGAAAATGTGATTGGTGTATTCTGACTCATTCTTGCAGAACGTACACCAGGTAGGACCGAATATGGCTCTGTGGGTGAGGTGGTCTCCAGTGGGAACAATACCGTTGAGGGCGCACCAGAAGAAGAGTTTGGTTCGGGGCGAAGCCTTGAGATTCCAGATTGCATGCCACCACGAGTGTATCTGCTTAGGTGCTCTGTATGCTATGATAGCTATGTATCCATATTTTGGGGCATACATACCATGATCCGCGCTGCACCAAACAAGCTCATCCGGCCCTTGTTTGATGCAGATGTGGGATTCAGATAAAGCCATGATATATTGTTCCCAATCCTGATGCCATTGAGGGGGGAGATCCAGTTGCTGGGCAGTCTTCCAAGCTTGTGAGAAGATGTCCGTGAGTTGCTGATCAGCAATCTGAGCGAAATGCCTAATATCCCGAGATTGAAGATGAGTGATAAGCTCCCGGTTTAGAATGTGTCTACCCCCACTGTTGATCCATGGGTCTAATCCAATCCTGCCCGTCATCCCATCATTTATTCGCCAAGCTAGATTGTCCCGGATGAGTGGAAGGGAATCGATCAAAGCCTTCCAGACTAATGAACTTCCCTTGGCTGACCAGGATGGTAAGCGGGCCCAGTCCAGAATATTTTGAGGCCATATGTATTTGTGGAAGGTTACCTGTGTCCACAGATTTTGTCTAGTGAGCAATGTCCATCCCATCTTGGCTGCCAGTGCCTTGGCGAAGTCCGGGAGGTCTTTGAGACCCCAACCTCCCCATTTTTTGGGCAGGGAGATTTTCTTCCAGCTGATCCATGCAAAAATTCTTTTCTCCTGATTCTCGTTCTAGAGATATCGATTGCATAGCTGCTGTAACCTTCCCAAGATATTCCTTGGAATCCAGGCTAGTGCCATCCAGAAGACCGGAGTGGCCTCTAGCACAGATTTGATGAGGACCAATCTGCCAGCCCTAGAAAGATATCTGAAGCTCCATCCCATGAGTCTTTTTTCCAATTTGGCCATCAACCAGACCCAATCAGTTATCCTTTGATAGGTTGGCTTCAGGTTAAAACCCAAGTATTTGAGGCCCCTATCCAGAGGATGGACCGAGTATGGGAAAGCCAGAAGGGCTGTCCGGATCTCCTGAACAGTTGTGTGAGAGTAGGTAATGGTAGATTTCATCTGATTTGGCTGCATTCCAGTAGCAGCGGAAAATAGTTGCAGGATCTTTGTAAAGGATCGAGTGTCTCTTATACTGCCATTTAGTAGAATAAGGACATCGTCCACAAACAATAAGTGAGTGAGATAGCAAAGGTCAGTAAAGCCAAGTCCCCCAATGTCTCCATCCCTCTTTGCAGCTTCCATGAGGCGACTGAGACCTTCCATGACTAAGAGGAAGAGAAGGGGTGATAGTGGGCATCCCTGTCTCAAACCCCTTTCAGAGTGGAAAAATGTGGATGCCGAGCCATTGATGAGTATACTGAAGGAAGGAAAGGTGATGCAAGCCATGATCCAAGATATGAAGGCATGAGGAAACCCCAGATGAATGAGAATCATTTTAATATAGAGCCAACTAACTCGATCGAAAGCTTTTGAAAGGTCAATTTTGAGGAGGATGGCTTTAAGATTCTTTGACCAGATGGAGTGAAGGGCTTCTTGTGCAAGGCCAATGGCCTCATGGATCTGCCTGGATTCAAGAAATGCAAATTGTTGAGGGGCAATGGATCTGGAGAGGATGGATCTAAGACGGTTAGCAATGGTCTTAGATATGATTTTATAGAGGCAGTTACACAATGAGATGGGCCTGTAATCCTCAAAAGATGCCGGGGAGTCAGATTTTGGGATGAGAGCAAGGAATGTAGAATTTATAGCATGATATATGGAACCAGTAGTCCGGCTCTCCTCTACCACCTTCAGCAAATCCTGCTCCAAAACATCGAAGAAGGCTAAGTAGAATTCGATGGTCCATCCATCTGGGCCAGGGCTTTTGTCTTTCTTGAACCATTTCAGTACGCCTTCAAGTTCCTCAGCCGAAACAGGTTCAGTTAATGCCTCCACATCATCTTCCTCCATGAATCTTGGGAAGTGGTTAGCCACATTGATGATATCCAGTAGATTGGCTTCCCGAGGGCTCTTGTATAGATTCCTGAAGTGGGTGGTACCCAAGTGAGCGAGCTTATTAAAATTGTCTGCAATGTCACCATCCGGGGAGGGGAGCTTCCAGATTGTATTAGATACTTTCCTGCTCTTTGCAAAGTTATGAAAGAACTTTGTGTTATCATCCCCAGCTTGTATCCATAAAGCTCTGCTCCTTAGTCTGATGGATTCCTCTCTTTCTTTGAGGATCTTGGCCTTTTGATTTTCTAGGTCAGTTAGCCTACATTTGTCAGCAGCAGAGATGAACCCCAACCCAAGGTCATCAGAGAGAGAGCTTAGATCAGCTTCAATTTGGGTAAGTAGTGTTGTTTCCCGCTCCAATTTGCCCTTTGCCCACTGTATGGAAATGTGCTTGATTTCTGAAAGGTTCCTGCAGAAACTTCTGGCAAAAGATTCATGACCGCTGATAGGATGAGCCAACCAGTAATCTTTAACCAGTTTGATATAAGAAGGATCCTTCAGCCAGATGTGGTTAAATTTGAAGGGTGCCTTGGGTTTTTTGGAGGGACCTTGAATCTCCAGGTAAATAGGATTATGATCCGATAGCCCCCTTGAGCCAACCCATTGTCTGAAGAGATGCAGATGCTGAATGAAGGTCCCCTTAAGGAGAAATCTATCAAGTCTGCGAGCAAGAGCAGCTTCCCCAACTCGTCGATTCCTCCAAGTAGGAAGAAGACGTTGCATTGGAATATCCATGAAGTTCGTTTGCTCCAGCAGATTGGTCATGTAATATGTGATGGGATCAATTTGAGCATCCGAGCCCCAAGACTCCCTGAATCCCAGAGAGAAGTTGAGGTCTCCTCCGATAATAACATGGTCTTCATTAAGTAAAGGGAGGTGAAGGATATGCTGCCAGAACACTTCTCTCTGGGCGCAGGGGGCATACACATTTACAATTCTAAGATCCATGCCTAGATCAGTAGAGAAAACGTCCACTCCAATGAATCCTGCCCCTCCCCAGGTCGAAATCAGTTTGATGGAGCGGGGATTGAAACCAATGGCAAGACCCCCAGATCGCCCAACATCGTCATTTGCATAAAATCTCCATCCAGGGGTCAAGGCTTGCATGGCGCTAGTGATCTATTCAGCAGAGCAGAGTGTCTCTTGGAGCATGATAATGTCAATAGGCTCAGTTTCAACGAGCCGCTTCATGGCTAGTTTCTTGGAGGAACTAGCCAGTCCTCTGCAATTAAAAGATAGGCACTTCATGGGGAAACACCTCTCGGGGCATGTCCCGCTCTAAGGACCCTGTCAATGGTTGATTGCCTGCCATAGACCACCTCTGCCCCTGCTTGTTTTATGGCTTTAGAGAGATGGGATTTTCTCCCTCTGGTGTTCAAAACACCACCTTCAGGAATAACAATGCCCATACCAGAATGTCCGGCAGGAGTCTCTTTGGCAGGATTCCTTGATCAAAGAAAATATGGGTGTGGAGGGGAATGTGGGCGTAGGTGGGAGCAGTCCACCGGGGAAGTAGTGGAGATGATGGGATCGGTGTTGCACATAAGAGGAGATGATGTTAATGACCAATGAATCATGGAGGAATGTGGGGAGGAATCAATAACATGATTACCATCAAACGAAGAAAGAAAATGAGAGGTAAGAGAATCTGATATCCTTCCCGCTTCTGCCGCCGAGCGAGCCCTGGTAATGGGGGGCGTTGGCCGCCGGAGTCCAAGATCGTTCATGGGAGCTGAAGCCGACGGGGGCGGGCCCGCAGAGGGAGGGCGAGAAGTGTTGGGAGATGCAGTCCTAGTAGGAGCCGGGGTACTCTTCGGAGAGTCATCAGCTTTCTTGTTGAGAGGGCAGTCCTTTGCAAGGTGGCCGACTCTATGGCATCGTCTGCAACGGAATGGGACTCCTTCATAGTCTAATAGCTGCACTCTGATACACATTCCCCACTGAAGCGTGATCTGCTCCTCGAGTCCATCACGGGTGTCCAGATGCAACAAAATCCGCGCCAGTGTTCGATTTCCTGATTCCACATATGTGCGATCATAGTCCAAATAAGTCCCCAGGGCATTGCCGACTTTAATGAATACTTTTTCAGCCCAGAATGGCAACGGAAGGCCTGGGAGGCGGACCCAAATTGGCCCTGCACCGAGCTGCTCCTTCTCAGGGTCGAATAGGGGATTCCAGCGTTTGAGGAGGACTGGGGCCATTTCAATATTCTAGTATCGGCCCAATACCAAATTTGTCTGACTCTCCTTGGAAAATTTGAGGGAGAACCATCCTCTGGGGAGGACATGAACCTCCGGTAGGTCACAAAGCACACCGCCCCAGATCTCCTTTACCCAAAGATTGAGCCTCTGTCGCGAGTATGTTCTCCCCCTGACATGCCCAACTAATATAGTGCTTGTAATGTCCATATATTCTCCGAGCGGCTTCGATTCGTCGAATTTGATGGAGATGTCTCTGATAGTAGATCTAACACACTTTGCCTTCTTTTTGCCAGAACGGGGGGCCGACGGATGATCCACCAGTGGATTTGTAATGCCTTCCCGGGAGGGGGGACTGGGGGGATGAATAACGACTGCGGGAGTTCCAAAACAACTAGAGGGGCGAACTCCCGATGCAGAGGGATGAGAGGCAGGGGGATCTGCCAGTTGAGGGAGGGGCGCCGAGAGGAGGGGCGAAGCCAACGGATCGAAAGCGGGCAAGGGCGGGGTATGCGAGGCCAAGAACTACAGAGAACCCGGCGAGAGCGGAGGGACTTCGAAGGGCGGAGATTCAATGGGATAAGCTCCTGCGGAGGTTGTGGAGTGATATACAGCAGGCGAGGTGGAGGAGGGATGAGAAGTGGGCGCTGGAACAGTTGAGGATGAGGAAGGCGTGAACCGAGAATGAGAGGCAAATCGGGGGTTCCCAAAAATAGCCATATTCGGCGAGGGATCCGCCGAGTAATCCACCGCATCGAGCTCCAAGTCATCCATAACGGTCACTATTGTCGGCGACCGAAAAAGACAGGCGACGATATCGATGGGGATGCTGCAGCTGTAAGATCTCAGAGTCGTGACCGCAGCGGTTATCCTAGACGAGGCAAAGCTATGCGAACCCTAGCTTCTACGAACCGCAGGAGTTGCGCATAAAGAAACCCTAGCCCAGACCCTTTAAAAACAACTTATATCATCTTCCAAAAAAAATAAAATGTTTTAAGACATTATGTAATATAATGTTGATTTAATCAAATTATTTAAAAAAAAAAATAAAAAAAAAAAATTATTAAAAAAATAAATTAATCATTTAACAAATTTAATAATATTAATTTACAAACCCATAATATTTATCCATAATAACTCCTATTTAAAAACTTATCCAAAACTTATAAACTTCCCCATATACATCCCCTCCCATCAGGGTTGGAATTTGGATTCTTTATTACCTGTCAAATAATTTTTTTTTGACGTTTTGGGCTTTTATGTTGGCCGTCAAGGAACGTTATGTCTAAAATTTTGCTCTTCAATCAAAATGT
>APFE030788072.1:59277-72608 GCA_000404065.3 Pinus taeda
ATAGATTTCTTTCACCAAATAAACAAAAAACTTCAAAAAAAAATTTCCATCTTAAAAACTTTGGAGTTGACCAAAAAACTATCCTCCACAATGCCCATCCTCTCCACCATCATAATATCACGAAATCTAGATAAAGTTCAATTTTAATAAACCCAATAAACTTAATTTATTTAAATATAAACAACATATATTTAATTTATTTAAATAAAAACAAATATTATAATATAAATTCCAAATATTACGGTACTTAATTATTAATCACTCAATATAATATATTACTGCTATCAAATATATACGTATAACTTTAAATAACATACACCTATAACTTTAAATAACATGAAATTAATTTATTTCAATAAAAACAAATATTAGAGAATTCCAAATATTACTGCACTTCTTTATAAGACTGTTGTTTGAGAGGGTAGTAATGACATTTTTGCAAAAAAGTGAAGAGTAAAAAATACGTTTTAGAACTTTGAAAGCCCATCACAAAAAATGGCTTTTTAAAATTTTTAAACGTGAAATACTGTCAAAATGCCTTGTAACGGACATTTTGCCCGTCAAATTCCAACCCTGCCTCCCATTATGCTAATTTTATTTGTTATAATTTTAACACTACTTTATAAATAAAGAATAAAATATTAATTGAAAAAGTGTCACTCATATATTCTATAAATTAAGTTTTTTTTATTGTATTTCAATATTTTTAATTAGCATCTTCCGCAAAGTAAGATTTCATATAAGAAGCATTAAAGTAAATTGATGAACATGAATAAAAATACAAATGATTTAGGTGGTCGACAAAAAGTTTTACATATCTCTATAAATATCAGAGACTAACAACCTAAAAGTAATTAAAGCTAATCATAAAGATTTATCAATATCAGAGAGTAACGATAGAAAATTCAATATAAAGCTTCTTTACTATGGTAGATGTGATTTATACTTTTTAGATTTAAGACGGTCACTTTTGAAATTGGCTTGTATATTTTGGCATCTTATGATGTATGTGTTGACTTTATGTAATCTTCATTTGCTTACCTTCGGTGTTGGAATTATTTATGAAATATTTTAAGAGTGGCCACTTCTTCCTTTTTAAGTCAACTTATAAATTATGAATGTGTTTTTTTTTATATTTTATTTTTTTAAATGAGAATTTATTTTTAATATATTAATAAATTAATATAATAATTTAAATATTATTGTTCAAATATTGTCGTTACTTGAAATTATATCTCTATATTGCTCTTTATTTAAGTCTTTGTCATGGTTTGCCTCTTCATTTTGTCCTGATGATGAATCACACTTGTTGGTTCGAAACACGTAGGCCAAAAATTTCTCTTATGTGATTTCTACCGAAAGACTTTGCTTAATTCATTATGGATCAGAGAAGCCTGAATACAGAAAGAATCAATACTATTTAGATTAAGTTCGCTTTAATTCACGGTAAGAATCTGGGTGAATTATACTGCAAAGTGATTCTCAAGCATCATAGTTGCCATGAGAGAGCTTTCAAATTCAGTTTAAATAGAGTAAAAAATTATTCTCTATGACAATACCCTTATCCTCTAGTACTATATAGACGACAAAACTGATGCAGAAGAAAGATACGATGAAAACCAAACATCTAGATTGGTTAATTCGTGGGTGGAGCCAACTAATTCAGGTCTAAGTCCTTGCAAAGTCTAGTTGGCGAACTGTCAACCTTGATATCTTGCAACTGGAGATCCACCACAATGTTCCGGAAGGCCTCCACTTCATCCTTAAGTTGAGAAAGCTTATGTCGCTAGCTCTATATAATATCCAAGGTGGAATTGTCAGTCAAGACCTTTGACGAAGCAAAACTTGGAGGTCATAAACATCATCTCTTAATTATGCAATTTCTTTGCAGCATTGTTCACATGTGGGAGCCAAGGCTTCGGAGCTAGAGAGATTATTTGTAGAGGCACTGCACTTACCAAGATTTTATGCCACTCTCCTGGAGCATTGGTGTTAGCGGCCCCAAAATCTAAACTCCATAATTGAGCCAAAGAACCAACCACAAGTGCATGGGATAAAGCAACGAGAGTCGGTAAAGTCGCAAGCGTTCTGACGCTCAGAAAATTTCGTAGAGAAGGAGGCGACACCACAAACTTTGAGAATGGCAATTGCTACATGATTGAACTCAGGACTTAGAGTAGAATAATGTAATGTCCCTTCCTAAATTAATTTGGAAAAAGGCTAATTATTACATTTTGGGGCCAATTTTGGAAATAGTGGAGCTTATTTGATTTTTATTAGGAGATTAGACTTAGGAGAAGTTATTTTGGTGTGGTTAAGTTACACATGGGGGCCACCCACACAAGGGAAATATGCACTCCCTAGTTCAGTTTGCATGAAGGTGGTTAAGTTTTGCATGTAGGTGGTTAAGTGAGGGCCCACGATGGAGGGAAAATTGGAGGGAAAAGTGCTCTATGGAATCTATATAAGGAAGGTAGCTCTCCTCATTTCATTCATCTTATTAGAGTATATCGATTTCTCTTTGGTTGCTCCAGCTGCTTAACTGAGTCACTGGCTGTTTAGCACGAGTTCTTCAGGGGAAGAGCTCACCCTTTCTTCGGGGAACTTTGAGTGCCACCCTAGGAAGGTTTTCTTCATTTCTTCAAGAGGAGGATCAAATTGTGATTCCCAGCAGTAGCATTCCCTTCCAGGTTGTGCGTATTACTAGGGGATGCAGTGGAGACGAGTCTGAGTTCATTGGTGGTGCTTAATAGTGGATTTTACATAAGATTTTCTGGAGAGGAGGCTAGGGATGATTGTCAGCATTTAGGAGAGTTTGGGAGCTGATTGAGCTTCTGGCTTGGCAATGTGACTTTCACACTACCTGGGCTAGCACAAAGGTAGTGTGTGAGAGCTCATTTGGTGGGTAGAGTATCAGTCCTTGAGGTTGAGCTTTGCCACGGAGGTTTGAGGAGATATTTGGAGTGGTGTTTTCTTTTTTTCATAGCTTGGAGGAGGACTTTGTGGTCATTCCTTGCAAGCCGTATTTTTGGTGTTGTTTGGAGGGTGTGGGCCATAGAAGAGGTCGAATTTGGGAGGTCAAAATCTAGCCAAACCATTTCTAGGTTTTTCTGGGCTTTTGACAAGGATCCCATATTTAAGATTCAGAATTTTCTGAGCAACAAAAGTGGGGTTCCCATCCGTATCTTTGTAGCAGACAATGCAAAATTACTAGGTATTGCACAGTGCATTTGGGGGTTGATTTTGGGAGGTCAAACTTGGGCCAAACAATTTATGAGTTTTTCTGGGTTTTGGCCAAGGAGTCTGTGTTTGAAATATCAGAATTTTCTAAGCACCAAAGGCAGGGTTTCTTGCAACACCTTTCCAACCAGCAGTTGTCGTCGCTAAGAGACAACGCAAAGCTTTAGAGGAGCAGTTGCTTTCTAGCATTTGGAATTACTGTCGACACCTGGGTTCTATCTAGCTTGCCATTGAGGCAAGCCCAAGTGCTTTTTCAATACTATTGTACATTGCTCCATTACTAAATAAAATGGCTCATTTGGTTCCTGTTATCACCCCAAGAAAATCTCCTAGGTTGTATATCAGAGATGCTCAGGAACATTACAAACTTCAACAAAAAATGTTGGAAATATGGTGGATGAATGAAAGAAATTCTGCATACTCAAGCCAGATAACCACTTGTATTATGCTTAACCCCAGACATGGGTGAACACCCTCATAGTACAATGCTTTAGACCACCAATTACTCACAGTTTGAGAAATAGGTGAAGATGGAGAATACTGACCACACCAGCAGATGCACAAGACCATGTGATGGTCGGTTGCAACCAGTAAAGAGGTCTGTAAATCTATTATCTAATGCACAGACAGGATGACAGCTCTCTGGCATTAAAACAACAGAAACCTGCATACACCTTCAATAATACTAATTAGATTCTAACACAGGGGTGGGATGACAGCCCCTCTAATGCTAAACATCAAGAGCAAATAAAAAATGCATAATAGACACAACCTAGAACAAGAAGAAGAAGTGGAAAGTGAGCAATTAACAGCAAAAGAAGCTTGCATTAGCTGAAAATGAAGACCAGACGCTGTGGGTATCACAGTAGTAACAGTCTCCAGAAGTTGAAGCTTACAACAAAATAACATTCATCAACCTATTACATTCGGTCTCCTGGGTATATATAGAGATTGATTACAAAAATATATGCTATCCTATATGTGGAGGGTCATAATGGACCACCAACCACATTAACCTTTTGATAAGAAACTCTGCTACAATCTGATGCTTGAATGAATATATTTGACATTTACTGGTACTTGGCTGTCCTTTTGAGCAGGTCAAATGTTTTATAGAAGAGTGATCCATAACTAATTAATGCTGCGAACTGCTCAAGGAGTGTCCTTTGCTCTTCGACCATTCTGCTTCTTGAATGCGGTTCTTGAATAATAACTATGCCGGCTACAGGTAGCTGGCTGCCTTCATCCTTCAGATGAATGATACAAGTTAGAGGCGCGAAAACAACATGGAGGATGCATGGCGGGACGAGAACAAATAATAGCCGTCGGATCCTACAAATGGACGGCGGAGATTGAATCGAGGAAAGCTATCGGGGAAAGCAAGCGGAAACAAATGTGAGCCATCAAATCAGGGAGCAGCGCATACGACGGTAATCGCACGAGAAAGGTATGCAGACGTTATCGGGCGGAGGAAGTATATGTGGGCGGTAAGCGGTTTCCCCACACCACTTACGGGAACAGGTGGTAAACGTACAAGGCGAGTGCGATGCAAAAAAAATGAGACGCGTGGCTGACAGGACGGCGGGGAAACTGCTTTCCCCGCTGACTAACGGATGTGCCGTTTATGGGAGTGGGGGCTGCGGACACTGTCAGATCGCAGGGTGGAGGATTGGACGGCACAGGCTTAATGCACACATTTTGAGTGATGTGACAGGCAAGAGCAACAATAACAGTGTGCGGCTATATGAATATGGTCATATGGGTTTAAACTTCGGCGCTGAGGGGCTAGACCGAACAGGGGCTTACACAGGGTTTTGGGCATAAATCAGAGATGAAGGGGTTTAAAAGAGCATAAAGGGGATGAAGGGGAGGATGAAATCAACTGCTGTGAATCTTTTGAAAGCACAACCAGCACTGCTAAACCTGTCTTTACTCATCAAATGTTGTAGAACATAGCAGAGCTAACAGTTCCCATTTCTGTTGTGTATTGAGTATTCGCTGATAGTTTACTTTTTTGTGCAATAATCAAATTGGCTTTTGTGTATCACTATTTGTTTAAGTTTGGAACATTACAGTGGTATCAGAGCATGATCTTGGCCTAGATATGGGTAGCTAGAAGATCATGAAATATTTGAGTATGAGTGCACAATGATGGGTGAAACCAAAGACAAACCCATGGCTCAAGGGAAATTAGTATGCACAAATTCTGGGGTGGAATCCGTTAGGACGATGAGAGGTTGGCCAAGTTGAGGAGGATGACAAACTAGACCCATACTCACCCTTACAACATAGACACTAGAGGTGAGCAAATCGTGGGGGTGCAACCATCTACATCATGTGGGGAAAGTCAACAGAATCAGGGCACTAGATCTCCTGAAAAGGAGCAAGCAAGATAGGGACAATTAGAGAGTGAGACCAGGGGACACTTTTGCTGGTGGATACTTGGATTTAGATATCATGATCTTAAGGAGGAGGTTGAGCATGATGCTGAGAGCCCATAGGATAGTGAGGAGCACATTGATCTACCCGGTGTAGCGCAGGAATCACCATTATTTGAGATGTCTTTGATAGCCCCAATTGGCACCTTGGTGGAGAGGATAGAGCCTACACACATAGATCCATATGTCAAGGAGGTGCCACCCATGGTTGAGGTGTCCAGAGTTGTGACCAGTTTTGCAGGTGATAGATACCCACGGCAAATTCATCAGTTCCAGGCCAACCTTCTAGCATTGAGAGAGAAGGCCACGACAGTACGAGAGGCCATTCTACAACTAAACAAGGAGTTGGAGTAAATGAGAGTGCTTTGTGCTGAGTCAGTGGCCAAACTGACTCGCGTTGGGGTATAGTTGGATTCCCTAATGGTACAACTAGAGTTCACTTTAGAGTATCAAAGCAACCCTCTTCATACATACATAAATTGGGCATGTAGCAACAGTAGTTTACCTCTGCACCTTGGACAGAGAGAAGCAAAGCCACCCCAACATATTTTATGTGTTGACCAGGCTGATGAGGTGAGGCAACATGAGCAGTGTAAGGTGAAAAATTTGTAGGATGGAGGGCCTGTCCTGCATATGAGAGTTCATACATTCAATCCTTCTATTGGGGTTGGGTGGCAAGAAGATTTTGAGTTGCTACCTAGTGGAGTGGGCTATGGAGACGGTAGTGGACCCAGGTGGAGCTCAGTAGGAGTTTCCAGGCACTGAGGATACCAGAAGCCTCGACTAGCATTGGGATCTGGGAGGGACCACTTATCATTTCCTAGGTATACCAATTGACTACAACCTAAATGGTATAGTTGACCTCGCAACTGAGTACACGCATTCTCTAGGGGAGTTTTTGTCAACACCAGTGGCCAACCAGCTTATGGGCAAACTCCTTTGATTGTCTTGGTATGACGGTTGTGCATGGGATCACGGGATTATCAACCTACTATGGCAGGAGTTTTTCGGAGGAGGTGGCATTGACAGGTCACCAGATAGTGTCTTGTATGGAGCTGGGGTTTCCTCACACTTGCGTAGGGCATAAAGGACATAGAGGAGTAGATCATTAGTGGCATCACAACTAGTACCTAGAGAGATTCACTTCTGGGGCCCCTCAGGGAGGATTTGGAAGGGAGGTCCCCTCATCGGAGAGCATGGTGATGCGAAGGTGGAGCTGATGATATAGGCTGGATGTGGGCTAACGCATAGGGACATAGCTTTAGGCCATCTCATTTGGGGATGGGTAGGAGTATCTAGCGTGGAGCAGTGTTCTGTAGATGCGCATGGAGATGCATGGGGGTGTGCCGCCGTATGTTGGACTGCGTTGTGGAGTGGGAGTGCCTCACATTGCATTGAGCACATGCAGGGAGTGACCAGTGCAGTGACATAGACGGGACACATGACGGTACAAGATGGCATAGTTGTAGCCGAGGAAATCCAACAGTGTACATGGGTAGGCTACGATGTACAATGGCATGTTTAGGAGTACTGGGATGATCGGTGGTATGCAGAGGCTTATAATGTTGCACAACAAGGTCTTCAAGTGTTTCCTTTAGGGACACCCATGGACAAAGATACCAACATACCTTTGGGTGTAGTTCACCCAGGATCGAGGGGGACACAGATGAGTGATACTTGATGGTATCTGCGAGGACTCACACGACTAACCCTCTTCTACATCACTTACAGGAATGGGCGATCTTGTTCTTGTCCTTTGACACTATGGGCATGAACATCAGGGGACGGGGAGCTCACCCAAGATATTTGGATGACACTTGGTGTGATAGAGGGGAGACTTCTCAGCGGGAGCATCGAGTCGGTGTGCGAGTTAATAGCCATAGGTCGAGGGATGAGGTGATCACTGATAGGGATGACATAACATTCATCACTGATCCTATACCTGGGGAGCTAGTCATTGGGGAGACATGTGTCACTCTTTCCACAGGGCATGTCTAGACCATGCATGAGCAGAGGATACTGTGTATGGTTGAGACCGTTGTCCAATATGTGTCCGGGTTCCCAACATTGTATCGACACATTATCCAGGGGGCAGGTAGTCGAACCAGTGGCAATGGTTGGTAGGAGCAGGATGGATCCACATACACTGAGTCAATTACGTGTATCAGATACCCATCTATTAGTCACATTCAAGGGGTAGCTATTTGGCACATGTGGTTTCCAGTGGTTGTTAGTACTACACAGTGGAAGGGATAGGACAGTTTAGCATGCCTCAGATTAGTTCATGATGTATGGAGCCTATATATGGGTGGCATGCGGGTACTAGAGATGAGGGCCAAAGGGATTCCATCGGTTGTCAAGGCTATGCCACAGAAGGTATGGTTATGGCATGCAAGGATTTTGTTAATCGATAGATCACTCGTGATGAGCAGAATCGTGGCAGAGAGTGATATAGTTCTCTCTTGGGATGACACATGGGGGTTCACAGAGGGTTTCATCATAGGGGGAGGTAGAAATTCTCTGTTGTTGCATAGGTTCGGAGTTAGATTTGGATGGGTAGGCCTTGGCACGATGGAGATTCCCAAGAAGGATGTGTCTCGCCTCTTTTAGTATTCCACAATCAAGTTTCGGGAGAGGAGGATATTGTCTGTGCATGATGGGGAGTATGACATAGTCAGAGTAGCGCAACGTTAGCATGGTGGCACCACTCTGGGACTAGTAGGGAACTGCAACATCACAACTCTTCACAGCTAAATAACCTTTAGGGATGTGTTGGCTATTGTAGGGGGAGATCATACAAATCTTCCATTGGGCTTTAACAATTCACTGATGGAGTAGGGGACTTCTGGTACTTGCATCGAGCATGATAGGGAGTGAAGCGAGGGGAGCTTCATGTTGGACAATATGGCCTGAGATCCTGGTATTGAAGGATTCTTTCATATCAGGACAATGCTAAGGTCAAGGATGATTCAGTGGCACATATGGGACCCTGGCACATGTTGTAGTAATAGTGGGGAGCAGTAGTCACAGAAGATGCTCGTTAAGGCATTGCTTGAGAACAAGAGAGTTTTGGTGCATTGGAGGAGCTTGTCGGATGAAGATGCTACTTGGGAGGGAGAGCATATACTTGAGCATCCAACACTGAAGTTGCATGGGGACTAGCAACATTTGGGAGGGGACGATTGTAATGTCCCTTCTTAAATTAATTTGGAACAAGACTAATTATTGCATTTTGGGACCAATTTTGGAGATAGTGGAGCCTATTTGATTTTTATTAGGAGATTAGACTTAGGAGAAGTTATTTTGTTGTGGTTAAATTACACATGGGGGCCACCCACACTAGGGAAATACACACTCCCTACTTTGGTTTGCATGAAGGTGGTTAAGTTTTTCACGTAGATGGTTAAGTGAATGCCCACGATGGAGGTAAAATTGGAGGGAAAAGTGCTCCACAAAATCTATATAAGGAAGGCAACTCTCCTTATTTCATTCATCTTATTGGAGTATATCGATTTCTCTTTAGTTGCTCGAGCTGCTTAACCGAGTCACTGTCTGTTAGCACAAGTTCTTCAGGCGAAGAGCTCACCCTTGCTTTGGGGGATTTTAAGTGCCACCCTAGGACGATTTTCTTTATTTCTTCAGGAGGAGGATCACATTGTGATTCCCAATAGTAGCATTCCCTTCTAGGTTGTGTGTATTATTGGGTGACACAGTGGAGAGGAGGCCGAGTTCATTGGTGGTGCTTAACAGTGGATATTTGATGTGATATTTTCCAGAGAGGAGGCTAGGGATGATTCTTAGCATTTAGGAGATTTGTGAGCTGATTGAGCTTCTGGCTTGGCAATGTGACTTTCACACTACTTGGGTTAGCGCAGAGGCAGTGTGTGGGAGCTCATTTGGTGGGTAGAGTATCAATCCTTGAGGTTGATCTTTTCTGTGGAGGTCAGAGGAGATATTTGGAGTGGTTTTTGCTTCCATTTCAGAGCTTGGAGGAGGACTTTGTGGTCATTCCTTGCAGACTGTATTTCTGGAGCTGTTTGGAGGGCATGGGCCATAGAAGAGGTCAAATTTGGAAGGTAAAAATCTTTCCAAACCATTTATGGGGCTTTCCGGGTTTTTGACAAGGATCTCATATTTAAAGTTTTATATTTTTCTTAGTGACAGAAGTGGGGTTTTTAGCCGTATCTTTACAGTATACAATGTAGAATTATTGGGGATTGCACAGTGCCTTTGTGGGTCGATTTTAGGAGGTCAAATTTGGGCCAAACAATTTATGGATTTTTTTGGGTTTTAGCCAACGATTTTGTGGATGAAATTTTATAATTTTCTGAGCACCAGAGGCTGGGTCTCTTGCAACACCTTTCCAACTAGTAGTTGTCGTAGCTAGGAGACAGCGCAGAGCTTTAGAGGAGAAATTGCTTTCTAGCATTTGGGATTGCTGTCGACACCTGGGTTCTGTCTAGCTTGCCATTGAGGCAAGGCCAGGTTCTCTTTCCATACTATTGTAAGTTTCTCCATTACTAGATAAAATGGCTCAATTGGTTCCCATTTCTGTTTTGTATTGAGTATTTGCTGATAGTTTAATTTTTCTATGCAATAATCGAATTGGATTTTGTGTATCACTGTTTGTTTAAGTTTAGAACATTGCAAATTGGGAGGCTTACCCTTTCCTGGACGGAATTTCATCCTCTGAAATTACGTGTACTCTTGAATGGAGACTGCCAAGAGGAGCAGAGAAATCTGACTCCAAATGACAAACGACTTGAGGCTAGAAGCGAATTGAAGAATCAATGCACTGTGCAAAAAGCAGAGCACTAATTTATGCCCATCTAAATCCCTGGAGCTCGTGCGAAATTCCAAAATTGAAACTACTCTGTCCAGATCCCAAGGTTTCACCATCATCAACTTGTTGCCTGAGATAACTTCGACCTTTGAAGAATTGTTAAGATAGTGCATTCCCTCTCTAATCCTTAGCATGTGAATTAAATTCCACGCACTGGATAATGGATGCCAAAGCATTTTTTACTGAACTCGTATGATTATAACCTTAACCACCTTAATATTATTCACTGCCCAAATGTCTTCCTGCATGCAACGCCAATCCATTGCCATGTTCCACCATTTGTGGAGGTACAGACAAATGGAGGAAATGATGGGAAGGAGTGGGGAAAGGGGTTGGGCAGGTGGGGGAGGGAATAAGGGGTTAGGGGGGGGCAATGAACAGGGGAGGGGGGAGAGAAAAGGGGGTTAGAGGGATCATTAGGAGGGAGGGAAGGAAAATAGCAAGGCATAAAGGCACTATTATAAGGAAAGGGAGACTAAAAAAGACTAAGATGTCCACTAACATCGGGGAACACTATAAGACCCCAAGACCTTATTGACATCTATTTTTCCTTCTTGTAAGAGGCAAGCTCTATTGGTCATTGAGTCTGCTTCAACATTAAGAGATATGACGAAATGGAAGGAGGGGGAGCTGGAAACAGATGAGAGGAGACTCTTAACACACCGAAGAATCTGGTTGAGTGCATTATCTTTAGGAGAAGAGTTAGTTCTTAAGTATCTGATTACCAATAAGGAGTCCCCTATGATATTGAGGTCTTTAATGCCTTGCTAGAGGGTGAGAAGGAGGCCCATATAAAGCATGTACAATTCTGCTTGATTGTATATTTTCCTGCCTAGGCCCCAAGCGTACCTCCTTCAGGATTGTGAATAAGCCCTCCCCCTCCTGCCACTCCTATTTCTCCTCATAGTTTGTATGGAATATTTTGTATTTAAAACAGTGGCTAGTAAGATTAGAGGTGCGTTGGGATTTTGCATCATATATTTAAATTTAAAATGATAATTAAATTTACTGTTATTTTAATATAAGTTATTGGTGATGGAGTTAATTGGGGTTATCTTGGGTGGTTGAGCCAAATGATTATTATATTCCTCGACTATATTTAAATATTTGCTAGCGACATGATGAGCTATAATGCCTTGATGAACATTGTTGTAATGGATTCGAGACTTGTGAACTCTTAAATGAGTATACTTATGGGTTGGCTTGGCACTAGGATTAGTGACATGATGAGTGATAATGTTTTAATAATTATTGTTATAATAACTTCATGCTTATGAAGATTGTTGTATTAGTTTTGAGTTTGGTGAATTCTTAAGTGATTATATTTTTGGCCAGACTTGATACCAACAACTTCACTCTAACTCTTAACCCTTGGGCCGAGAAAAAGACTGATTTCTCTCCTCCCAAAAAACAGATTTCCAAATCAAATAATTTAAAACCAAAAAATAGATCTATCAAAGCTTCAAAGACAATTATTGGTTGAGGGTCAATGTAAAGAACTAATGAACTGATTTTGCTGAGTAATTTCAATGCAATCAGTAAAGATAAATTGGAAATAATAACGAATATTGAAATTATAATTTGGTTTCAAAGCAAGAACTGAGAGAGATGTTCTGCATATTCCTTTTCAATCAGTTTATGTCGACCATTGACAGAATGGTGAAACCTAGGATGATGGATTCAGACGATGGAGATAGGGTAGGTAGAAGAGTTGAGATAAAGTTGGGTGAAGAATAGGGTTGAGATTGAAATCAGTGGCATTGTGTGGAGAAGAATTATTGAGAAAACTTGAGACGTATTGATACAAAAATTGTTAAAAGGCATATTCACAATGTAAAGTACAAGAACATTGTACAATAAAGTAAAACAACAAATCAAATTTGTCTAAGTTGTCTAGCACCAAAAGTACGTGTGCCAAAGAACTGCATACATATCAAAGATTAGGATTACAACATGGAAGCCAAGAAACTCTCAAAAATTGCTTCTAATTCTAGTTAAAAACACTTTCGACTCAAGTGAGGTGGCATAAGGATGTCAAGTCCTTGCTCCATTATTGGGAGATAAAGGATGAGATCATCTTGGGGAATAAATTTAATATTAAAAATGCTACTTCCAAATTTAAGGATAAGTTATGGAGTGATAAGGAGTTAGAGAGGAAAATAAAGTTAAGATATTATAAGGAGGTTATCAACCCCACACTTAACAAAATTACCTTTCTTTCTTAACCAGTGCTAAGAAGAGAATGAATATTGCAAGAATTAGAACCAAGTTGTCTTTAGTGAGACTTTTTGGAAGCTTTTCCGGTGGGTTTTTCTAGTTCAATTTCTCTAAAATCCAACAGGAATTTATTGAAATCACAAGTTTGATGGGTAACCCCTACACAGTCGAAGTGCCCTAGAGGTTTTTCAGGGTGTTGAATACAATAAAAAAAACTAGTTTAAATAACACAAATCAATATTTCACCTCAAATTATTTTTCCGTTGGATTTCAGCACTGGAAAGTCCAAAAAGTCACACTAAAGAAAATCCGATTAGAACTAATTCTCATGAACTTAGGAGTGAAACCGGACGTTGATCTATTTCCAAGATACCTTGGGACTAGAGAATATGTCTCCTTTGTGATACTAGGAGAGTCGAAGATGAAAAGCACTCTCTTGGATTGTCGGGCCCTTACTCACATCCGCTCTCATTTCCAGAACATTTTCCCCACTTCCAACCTCCTCTACTTGTTCAATCAACAAAACTACAGTGACCTTGGAAAGCTTCTTTCCCTCCTTTTTTATCACAAAAATAAAATTTTAAATAATCTCA
>APFE030788072.1:77689-87820 GCA_000404065.3 Pinus taeda
ACAAACATAGAGGATAAAGACATGGTGTTTGAAGGAGGACCTTACTTCTATGTTGCTGCAAGCCTCTATATGTGGCCTTGGGTGATGAATTTTGTCCCGGAGCGTGAGACATTTACTTCGGTCCCAGTATGGGCAAGGATTTATTCCCTACCTCTAGATTATTGGTAGCAAGAATCATCAAAATCCATAGGAAATAAATTAGGGCATTTTTTAAAAATATCAGAGGCCACAATGCGAGGAAAGTACACCTCCTTTTCCCGTATATGCGTAGAGATGGACCTTTTTGGAGCTCTACTAGACGAAACAATTCTAGAATTTTTGATGAGGAATGGGTGCAAGCGGTGGACTATGAGCATGTTCCTTTCATATTTCGCAAACGCCATGAACACAGGCATCTATTTAGAGACTGCCCCTTAAACAAAGAGGAAAGCAAAACTAAAGCAACCTCAGGGAAAGAAACTAAAAGCTTTAACAAAGTGGGGAGCAGAGGTAAAGGAGGGAGAAAGTACCAGAAGAAGGTCAATGAGGAAAAGTAGTTTATTCAGAATAGGTTCAAGGTATTAGAAGAAGCAGAGGAGTATGATAAAGTGAACTAGATACTGGAGGAAAGCACTCAAAGAAGGAAAAGGAAGATAGCAGGGAGGATTTAACTGAAAACAACGAACAAATAGAGGACCTGCTGAACAACATGGAACTTGATAGGGACCAAGAAATGACCGTAAGCGAGGTGGGAACAGAGGATCATGAATTGCAGGATATACTGGATAGGGAGCATCTAGATCTGGAAAAGTTCTTGGAGTATGGAACTACCAAAGGAATGGATCCGCTACCTCAAGAGGATTTTAATAGAGTGCAACAGTTATTCCTATGGAGAACTCAGGCAAAAGGTACGGGGGTTAAAAGAAACCACGATAGTCAGGACAATGAAGGGGTTAAAACAATGAAGGCAACATCGGGACTCGCTCCAAGGAACCCAGGTAGGAAAAGAGGTAGGAAAAAACAGAATGAGCTGCTGATGGAGTGTGGAAAACTCATGATCAATTCAAGTAAGATGAAAGACCTTACTAGTTACTCATTTACAAATCTTTCTTAATGAAGCTAACAACATGGAATATTAGGGGTCTAGGAAGTAAAAAGAAACAAAGAAATCTTAGCAATAGAATGAAAGAAGAAAAACCAGATCTGATTTTCATCCAGGAAACAAAATGTTCAATAGACAAAATAAGAGAAATACATAGCAAATGGCTTATCAAATATGAATAACTAGAAGTTAAGGTAGACAAAGCAACAGGAGGAATTCTCACACTTTGGAACCCTCAGAAATTGGGTATCCTAGATGTTGAAGCATCTAGGAACTATTTTTCAGTGGTCATCCAACCTTTGGGGGATAAGGAATTTTGTGTGCTCACAAATGTTTATGGTCCACAAAAGCTGGAAGATAAAATCAGACTTCTAGACTCATTGGAGGAGTTAAGAGAAAGAAATCCGAGTATCCCTTGGATTCTGGGAGGAGACTTCAATATGATCAGGTCTCTATCAGAAAAAAAGGGGGGACCAGATCACTAAGCAAAGATTCTATAGCATTTCAAAATTTCATAAACAACATGAAGCTTGTAGATATAGAGACATGTAATGGCATATTTACCTAGAATAATAAGAGGGGAGGAGCATCTCAAGTGACCTCCAAACTTGGCAGATTCATTATCTTAGAAGACCTCAACCTCACAAGCCATAACTTGGTAGCAATGATACTTCCTTTTGGAGGCTCGGACCACTGGCCTATTCAACTTGAAGCGTCCTTTATAGGAACTCTAAGAAATAGACATTTCAGGTTTGAAAACATTTGGCTCACCCTCCTCAATTCATTAGCAATATTGAAATATGGCGGACAGAAGATACATAAGTTTAGGGTACTAAAATGTTCCTTCTGCATCAGAGATTGAAACACGTCAAACAAAGGCTTAAAGATTGGAACAAGAATGAATTTGGCAATTTATTTGAAGCCAAAAAATTAGCAGAAATGAAACTATAGGAAATTAACCAAGCCCTCATTTTACAGGGCTTCAATGAGGAGAGTAAGGAACAAGCGGACTATGTTCAACAAGAATGGGAAGGCTTATGCAAGCAAGAGGAGATGTTATGGAAACAGAAATCGAGGGTACAATGGTTAAAACAAGGAGAAAGGAATAAAGGTTTTTCCACAAATCTACCATGGATCATGGATTGCATAACAGGATTTCAAAAATCAAAGATACTCAAGGAAAACAGTTCACTACACACCAAGAAATAGAAACTATTCTAGTTCAACATTTCCAAGGCATAGCCAAGGAGCCTCTCATAGACAGATCTCAATTTATCAAGGACTTCACTAAGCACATTCCTAAGCTAGTGACAAAAGAAGACAATTATAATCTTAACAGGCCAGTGAATGAAGAGGAAATTAGCGAAGTCATCAAAGAAATGCAAAATGGGAAAGCTCCAGGTCTGAATGGTTTCAACATTGACTTCTTCAAAGCATGCTGGGAAATAGTCAAGCAAGATATCCTCGATGTGGTGGAGGACTCGAGGAAAACAAAATTGTTTTGAAGGAGCTCAACACATCTTTCATAGCCCTGATTCCAAAGCAGGTGAATGTTATCACACCAGGCAGATTTAGACCCATAGCAATATGCAACATGGTGTATAAAATTATTTCAAAAGTAATTGCGAATAGACTTAAGCCCCTGCTCCCAACTCTAATGTCTGAGGAGCAAACTGGATATGTGGAAGGCAGGAAAATTCTTAATAACATCATTCAAACTCATGAGGTGGTTCACTCACTTAAGAGCAATAAGCAGGTAGGTATGATCATTCAGCTTGACCTAGAAAAGGCTTATGATAACCTATGCTGGGCTTACATCAAGGAAGTACTGATAACATATGGCTTTGATCATAACTGGATAAGATGGGTAATGGTCCTTGTAACCTCCCCAAGTTTTTCAATCCTACTAAATGGCTCACCATCCAAGACCTTTAAGCCCTCGAGAGGACTCAGACAAGGAGATGCGCTCTCATCCTTCCCCTTTATTCTCATGATGGAAGGACTAGGTAATGCGATTAAATATGCAAAAGGAGAAGGCAAAATCCAGGGTTTGGAACTCACATTAAATGGGGATGGCTTGACCCATCAGCAATTTGTGGACAATACCATGCTGTAGGGTACACCTACGATCAAGGAAGCTCAAGCCTTCAAACAAATCCTAAACGACTTTGCTTTGGCTGCGGGGATAGAGGTAAGCCTAAGCAAATCAAAAATTTTATTTTTTAATACTGATATTTCTATTTAGAGAAACCTCACCAAAATTCTAGGCTTCCAAAGAGATACACTACCCTCCAGATATTTGGGAGTACCTTTTACAGACAAACCTCTAAGCAAGGCAGTTTGGGATCCAGTTGCTAATAAACTATAGGAAAAAATCCAGAAATAGACTAACAAGTCTTTGAATATAGCAGGACGGCTAGTGCTTACAAAAGCCATCTTGCAAACTATCCCCGTCTTCATGTTTTCAGTTCTTCCAACTCCTAAAGGAGTAATGCAACACATTAGAAATATCCAAAGGGATTTTCTTTGGGGCAAAGGGGAAGAAAAAAAATGGGCTTTGGTAGCCTCTTATAAAATATGTAATTCAAAGATACATGGAGGTTTGGAACTTGATGACCCTGAAACCCTAAGCGAAGTCTTGGGGGCAAAACTTTGGTGGAGATGGCTAAAAGAATCGGTTTCCCCTTAGGCCAAAGTATGGAAATAGAAATATGCAAGAAATTGGCAAGAAAGGGATTACATTAGGATGTCTGGGCTCATCAAAGGCTCCCACATTTGGAACAAAGCTTGGGAGAATAGAGCCATAGTTCAGAAACACAATTTCTGGGAGATCAGAGATGGAAACCTTGCTTGGTTTTGGGAGGATAATTGGCAACAGGAACCCAAACTATTAAAAGAAGAATTTGTCAATCTCAAGAATGAAACTGACAACAAAGGGATGCTTAGAGTAAATGACTTTTGGGATCAAGAAAGAAGTGATGGAAAATGGAGAAAATGGAAGAATCTAGGTTATAGTGATGACTCCCCATTGAAAGCCCAGACAGAAGCTCTTACAATCATCTTGGAATAGAGAAAGATTCTGAAATCAACATCTTCAGACCAACTAAGATGGGGCAAAAAAATGAAGGCAACTTAACCTCAAATATGCCAAGCGAATAGCCTTGGGGCTCGACTTCCCAAACCATGATAAGGTATGGAAGGACCTATGGCAGAACCAAAACTGGATGAAAATTAAACTGTTCATTTGGTTAGTGCATCATAAAAAAATTCTGACTTGGGAAAACCTCAGGAAAAGAGGGGTAGCATATCCATCTAGATGCCAACTATGTGAATCACAAGAAGATACTATGGAACACCTTCTCAACCTATGCCTATTCACCTCCACCTTATGGAATTGGGTGGCTTCGATATTTGGACAAATAGACAGGAACATTGGTGGCATCACCAGTACTTTAAGGAATTGGAGGAAAAAATTCTCTGCAAATGAAATAATCAACAAACCGTGGGCTTTGGTTCCAGGCTTTATAATCTGGGATGTCTAGAAAGAGCGCAATAATAGAATCTTCAAGAACAAGATTGGGTCACCCCAGAGCAACTCGACTCAGATCATAAGACAACTCAAAGAGACTGTAGGAACCCTTTTAAAAAGCCTACCTGATAACCAACCTCAATATCAAGATGAGCAGATTCTTCTAAAATTGGGGCTGCAAGAGCTTTTACCCTAGGGCACAAACAAGAAAGTAGGTCATATAAAAGCTAATAAGGAATTCCGGCATCCTCCACCTTAGGGTTTTTTGAAATGCAATATAGATGGAGCCTTAAAAGGAAACCCTCATAGGGCTGGTTATGGAGGAGTCATAAGAGATGAAAGGGGTATCATAAAAACCATCTTTCACTGTCATTTGGGGAAGGCCACCAATAATATGCCAGAGCTCATGGCCATGGAACATTGCGTAGAAATCTTGAGGGACTCAAATTTATGTAACATCATAATTGAAGTTGATTCCGAATTGATCATTAATTCGGTCAAGAAGATTGGTAATGGCTCAACACCAGACAAAGTGTCGAGACATTGGAGGTTACTACAAGTCTATCAACGTATTCAATCTCACCTGCAAAACATGAGAACCCTTAGTTTTATCCATGTGCACAGAACAACCAACAAATTAGCAGATATTTTGGCAAACGAAGGCGTGCTCTGCTCCAAAAGAAATATAAGATATGACTGGATAGGGGTTCCCCAAGGACATTTGAGGGAAGAATGTTCCAGACAGGTGACTTTAGATAGAGAGCTCTATTAGAGCAAGGAAAATAAGTAGGATGAAGACTAAGGGAGACAAAGGAATGTGGGTCCATAGGGGGAAGCAGTATATGGCAAAGTGCAAGCAGGAGGACAGGGACCCCTCCAAAGTCTGCATTTGGCCTTCGGGCCGGAATTTGCTCATGGAACTATATAAACTAATGGTTCTCAAGCCAGAAAATTTAAATATAAACAGGATTAGATGGGCCAAGGATACATTTATGGCCCCTAATGACATTAATATTAGAATATGGACCGTAATCGACCGTAATCACATTAAGCAATTGGGACAAGGATTCATATAAAAGGGCAGCAGGTCGACAAAATTGTAGCAATCCCATGAATTTCACATGGATAACAACAAGAAAGTTAACCAGAAGATCGGACCCAAAATTTCTTAGGCGGAATATTAACCCTGCTTCGGGTTCGATTTAGTGGTTAAATATCGTGCTTGCAGCATAGCCTCATCGAGATCGCAGGAATATGGAGGATTTCGGGCAGGTAAAGTGCTCGAGGGATGTCCCCACAAACAGAGCCAAAATAATAGTTAATTCAGTGCATTGGGCTCATCGGGTCCGAATTAAAGGTTATGGGGTGGGCATGTTTGCCACCCGAAATGCTTTACAATCATTAGATCTGTGGAGGTAGATCGCACAGTCTACAGAGAGCGTTTTGAAATGTTTTGTGGGCCCTCGGCATTTATGTGGGCCCTTGGCTTTGTAATGTAACAAAGGTTATGGTTATGTGGGCTTGACATTTATGTGGGCCACACCTCCTTTGTTTTGAATGTACATTATGTATCTTTTTTAGATAAATGAAAAGGAACCACTCTCGCTTAAGCAAAAAAATGATATATATATATATATATAATATATATATTTAATTATTTTAGTAATAATAGTTTACAAACCTATAATATTACATAACCCATAATATTTAAAAACTTATAAACTTCCACATACATCCCCTAATAAATAAAGATAATAAAATATTAATTGAAAACGTGTCACTCACATATTCTATAAATTAAGTTTCTTATTGTATTTCAATATTTCTAACTAACATCTTCTGTAAATTAAGATTTCATAATATTTCAATACTTTCAAAGGTCAAATATAAGAAAGCATTGAAGTAAATTGATGAACATGAATAAAAATACAAATGGTTTAGGTGGTCGACAAAAAGTTTTTATTAATAATTATTATATTAAAGCTAATCATAAAGATTTATCAATATCAGAGACTAACAACCTAAAATTCAATCTAAAGCTTCTTTACTTTTTAGATTTGAGACGGTCACTTTTGAAATTGGCATCTTATGATGTATGTGTTGACTTTATGTAATTCTCTTTTGCTTACCTTCGGTGTTGGAATTATTTCTGAGAATCTCTTCAAATATTTTAAGAGTGTCCAGTTTTTCTTTTAAAGTTAACTTAATATGTTTTAGTTATAAATTATGAATGTGTTTTTGTCTTCGTATTTATTTATTTTTTTAAACCAAAATCAATATTATTAGTCCCTGTTTGGGACTATTAGCGTTAGATCAGGCATTGACCGAGGTATTAGTTCTTCAGTTGACCGTAAATTTCGAGTGTTTAAACAATTTTAACCAAAGTTTATTGCTGGAGATTTGGCTTCAAAAAGTTTTAACCAAAATTTCAATTTCACCCTCTTATTGCATGCGTCTCTTGCCCCGATGTGATTTTATTGAGGGCAAGTTATTTTATCCGAAGTTTTTTCTTGCCCGTGCTTAGTTCATTGCTTGACAACAAGAAGGGCCACCTGACTTCCACGTGTACGCCATGCAAAATGCACAGAAAGTAGCCTATATCAATGAATACCCACTCTCGCTGATATCCCATCTGTGAATATATCTTACAAGTTAAAAGGAATTCCCATCTGAACGACATGGAGAAAAGAATGGACAATAGATTGAGTGCCTTGTTTCTGCTCTTGGTACTTGCAATAAGCTTTGGTATGCTATTGTTCTAGATATATTTGAATTTTCTTGGAGTCCACTAGTTTAAAAAGGGTGTGTAGTTACTAGATTAAACTTATTTTTGGTGATCATGATCAGAGATGCAGGCAGAGGTTGCAGAAGGGCGGACATGCTTGTCCCAGAGCCACAGGTTTCATGGATATTGTGTGAGAAGCTCCAACTGCAAACAGATTTGCCAAACAGAAAGGTTTTTAACTGACAGATGCCCCCACACCCACCTTGGCAACAAAAGATGCTTCTGCTAGAAACCATGTACCTGAGTAAAATATCCTCGTCCTCCCTCAACTATTAAATATATTATGTAATTACGCTGTAATTTTTCTTCTTCTCCTTTTTCCCCTTGAGTTGGAGTTCCCTCATTCAAGAGATGTACCTGAGTAAAATATCCTCGTCCTCGCTCAACTGTTAAATATATTATGTAATTACGCTGTAATTTTTCTTCTTCTCCTTTTTCCCCTTGAGTTGGAATTCCCTCATTCAGGAGAACTCTCCTCCGTGGTTACGAGGATGGGTTTTGATAGCCCCAAAGAAAGGTCTCTGTAAAATAGGAACTTGCTATATAGGACTCATAATATATTTTCTCTATCTATATTCTTCACTGTTACTGTTGTCGTTGCTCTCTTTTACTTGAAGTTAAGCTCGATAGAGTCATTATTACATAGTTACTTGTAATTTTTTAATATGAGAGATAGTTACTCCCCATGGAGAGTTATTTAAAATGAAAGAGTTAAATTAAAATTGAGTCAAAGTTTAGTTTAGTCATATTTTGGACAAAGTTGAATTTATTTACCTATTGAATTAAATTTATTTACATCTTAAATTATTTTGGGTGAGTGGTTAGTTAAAAAAAAATTAAATACCTTTCCTTGATTCATTGTGATCAACTAAAAAACCACAATATAATATATAAACTATTTATGTTATTTTTTACCTTTACTTCTCTGCTTTACAACACAGTTGAATTTCAATTACAGCTTATTTCCACTCAAACAGTTCTTCAAAAAACGCTCCCAGAAAGCGATATGAATAAGCTCATGTCTGTAAGTTTTACAGTGGGAGGGGTTTGTGTTTTTGTAAGCAAATTTCTAGCACGATGATAAGGGTTGGAGATGGTCGTATAATTAGAAAAACTGACCAATCAAGAAATATTCGAAAGGATCGGTTCACATGGATCCGCAGAACGTTAAGATCATCGAAACCCTTAATCCAATAATAAGCATCTAAGTTCTCGATATTATTCAATTAAGACTCTTATCCATTCATGTTAAAGGCCGCCATGTCGTAAAACCAGAAAGTAGAATAGAATACGTTTATCTTACCGGCTTGTATTGACAAAGAAGGGATGCTATTTCATTTCAGTAACTTAGGGCTAGATCACTGAACCTATTTCTATAGATGGTTTGCTGAATATTGGGCAATCGGATGTCTGATTGCAGAATATTTGGTGAATCAGCGGTAACTTAGGGTTAGATCTCTGAGCTTATCTCTATTGATGGTTTGTTGAATATTGGGCAATCAGATGTTTGATTGCTGAATATTTGGTGAATCAGTGGGATTATGTCAATTAATGTCCTCTGGGTATGTTGGATATAACTATATCAAATTAATGGTTTATAATTAACAAATTGTTTATAATGAGATTTTTAAGAATTTTTTTCTGGTGGTTGAAATCACAAGTTTGATGAGTAACCCTTGCACAATCAAAATGTCTTAAAATTTTTTTAGAGTGTTGAATCAATATATAAAATCAAAAAACCAATTTAAATAGCCCAAAATTTCCAACCAAATTCTGAAACAATAAAGTCCAAAAATCAATTAATCTATAAAAAAAAAATCCTAAAATTAACATTCTTTAAAAAAAAATTGAAAAAAAAACCTCATCCCATACTTTAAACTGTTTCTTTTTATAACAAGAACCTCATTCATTCCAGAGTGGGAAGTATTGTTTCCAATTTAAACTGTTTTTCTTAAACAACCACCTCATCCCGTTCCAGAGTGGGAAGGAATGTTTCCAACAGAATGTTTCAATATAACTATAGTAAATTAATGGTGCATAATTAAGGATTTTGCCAAAGGAATGTTTGCAATTTTATTAAGGATTTTTTCAGAGTGATGTTTCCAATTTTATAAAAATATATTTGGGTATAACTATATCAAATTAAGGATGTATAATTAAAGATTTTATTAGTAATTAATACATGACAATAATATAAATTACATAATTAGCAATATTTGATAAGTATTAAAATATTTACTTTAAATATATATAATATATTATTTATTAAATTGTATTATTAAATTATTTATATATATAGTATATAGAATTATGAATCAAATATAAATACATTTAAAAAAAAATATCTAATCCATTTTTAACTAATACAAAATTTTTTGTCTAACTTTTATTATAGCAAATTTTTAATCTATTTATATAATCCATGATTATAATGACATTTTTTTATATAATCAGTTTAACTAAAAGTAAACAACAAAGAAATAACTATTTTAAAAATAATTTAAACTTTCCTTTTATGATTATTATTATTAAAAATATTCTAAAATGTTATAAAATTAATTAATTTACATTTAATTACATATTAAATTAAGCTTCTATAATTTCGAAATAAACATATTTAATAATATGATAACATTTTGTACATAATTGCTGATATGTTCACCTAAGTAAGGTTTTTCAAATAGCACGGAGAGATACAAATGGCATATTATATGGTTAGGCAGGGACTCCCCGCTG